>JBBPBX010000004.1:88912-114178 GCA_038048925.1 Garcialebias charrua | reverse complement strand
ATAAACTACTACTTACTGTTACTATAATTCCTACTTTGCGGTTTTTCACTTATCGTGGGTTCACCGTACGGATCCCCTGCAATAATAAGGGACTACTGTAATTTATTTTAAATAAAAATTCCATGCCGTTGGTGCAGCTCCTCCATCAATCAGCCAATTGTGTGTAATGTTCAATCTTATTTTGAAGAAACGCGATGGAGTGAGTCCGCAAAAAACGAGGGACTACTGTACATTCTCTGAGGGCTAACGAATCATACAAAAACTTTTCTATTACCTTTTTAAGTCAATTCTATTATCAAAACATATTATGAACCACATGATGGATTTTAATGAAACTTTCAGAAAGTAACCATTATATGTATCTCTGCAACACTTTTGTGTGGCCCTGTCCCAGTTCAAAATGTACACCCCAGCTAAGTGACTTTAAACAATCCTGCATAGTAAAAATGATGGAATCTCCACTATAGCAGGATGTTCTTTCAATCGTTTAATTTAGCAGGAAACAAATTGTTTCTACATGCCTCATTTCCTCTAAATGATCTAAAAATATAGCTATTGTTGTCGATTTAAACTTTTTTTTCTTGTTAACACCAGAATGTTGGAATAATAATAATAAAAAAGGATAATTCAGGGCAAAATAGCTCTTGGGCTCAGCCGCTCACACTTAAAAATGCTAATTTTCCTTTCACTTCTTCGAGTGCAACTCATTGGGAGACATTTTTGCCTAAAACCTTGGCAATAACTGTAAAATTTTACCATTTGTCTCTTAGCAAAACACTTATTGAACTACTGGACATATTTTATTTAATTTAGTGAATTTTAATGGATTTTTATCATTCTTAGAGAGAAAGAGAATATTTTCAAGTCTGTTTTTTACCGAGATAAAAAAAAAAGAAGAAAATCACGACTTCTTTAACTGTGAAATGTATAGGCCTCATTCTTTAATGATTTAGTGTTATCATGTTCTCCTTAGGTTCCACTGCATCTGTCCTCCTGGTTATTTTGGAGAGCTGTGTGACCTGGATGTGAACGAGTGTGAAGTTTCACCTTGCCTCCATGAGGGCATCTGTATCAACACGCCTGGAGGCTTCAAGTGTGTCTGCTGGCCTGGATACACAGGTACCTGTTTCACCCTTAGGTGACACAGAGATCAATATGAGAGTCTAAAAGGCTTATCGTGATGACTGCTGTGGCTGCGTGCGATTGAAGCAACTCTGACACAGATCTGGCTTAATGTTGGGGGGCAAAGAATCCTTCACAATGACTGCTTTTCATTTGCCTGTCTGGCTCTGAAAGATATTTCTGTTTTTTAGTAAAACTAATGAGAGATAAATCCATGTCACCTGTTTTTTTTATCTAACTCAAACACTAAGTGCCTCTTAGTTGGCTTATTTCAGCTTGTAGAACACTATTGTTATTTGATATAATCCTTTCCCTGTCACATTTCTGCTTGAACACATTGCGAGCCATTTTAAATGAAGCGTGGTGGTGTGCGTGGATGTGATAGTGCAAAGCTGATTCCTGTCAGGTAGTGCGAAGATTAATTTCATTTGTCTTCCACACTGTATCATCAATTTATCCTTCCCCAGTTCAGAGGTGGGAGGGTGGGGGGTGGTCTCTGAGGTATTGCCACTCTGGAGAGCAGAACCTGACACGCATGGCCCAATTCCCACAGAAGCGGCTTTTATTATTAGGCCTACACACAGCACAGTACAAGTCATTACTTTTTCTGTTGCTCTAAGCTCATCTGAGGAAACAGGGTTCCCCAAGAGAGCGAGCGGCCTGGGGATACAGTTCGGATTGGCTCAAACCAACCAGAACTCTTACAAAATATTTGCTGTCGTAACATTTGTAGCTGCGTTGCAACTTTTTTTTTGCAACAAAGAAAGACACAAAGACTTGGTGCATGGTGTTTCTCTACTGCGGTTGAGTGTTCTTTTAATATTTTTCATTCTCGCTTTGACTCATCCGGTGTTGTTTTACTTTATGTTTGGAGCCTAATTGAAATGCTCCTCTGCGTTGGAGGTCTGATGTATTATGGTGGATGAAATATTGTAACGTGTCGTGTTATTTGACGATATTAACATTTATTTGTTTTCGCCACAGAGGAATTCAAGGGGTACTTTTTGGCTTATCAAAATGCAAAAAATAATTTTCACCATAACAACTGAACCTGCTTACTAACAAATCAGTTCGCTTGTGATGTGATTAAGCTACCATGACACTTTATTCCCACCTGCATCACCTCATATATTGAATTTTATGCAGGCATCCGTCTGTGTTCTGCTTTATTAAATGTTCTTTCAGGTTTTTATTGTAAAGTAACATTATTAAATATACCCTGATGCATGCTCAATAATCCAGGTGGAAAATTCCAAAAAAGCTAAGTCTGGTCCTCTGGACACTCAAAAAACAAAACAAAGCAAAAAAATTGTAGAAACGTTTCGTCTTTCGTCATTTTTCGTGATTTTTTTTTCATCATTTTTTTGCTTTGTTTTGTTTTGTCTTTTGAGTGTCCAGAGGACCAGATTTAGCTTTTTTTGGATTATTAAATCTAGGTTTTTTTTAACTAATTAAAATGTTCAAACACCTTTTGACTCAAACTGTTGGATAAAAATGATGCAGAAAAACTAGTTCATGCATTTGCCATGTAGACTGGACTATTGCAATGGTTTGTTATCTGAGTGTCCAAATACTTCTTTAACACATCTTCAGTTAATCCAAAATGCTGCTGCCAGAGTCTTAACTGGAGTTAGTAGGAGAGATCATATATCTCCAGTTTTAGCTTCTCTCCACTGGCTCCCTGTCAAATTCAGAATTCAATTCAAAATCTTACTTCAAATCTACAAAGCTCTCAACAACCTAGCTCCATCTTATATTACAGATCGTATTGTTCCATATTTTCCTAACAGAGCACTTTGCTCTCAGACTGCAGGTTTACTTGCAGTTCTTTCCAAAAGCAGAACGGGAGGAAGATCTTTCAGTTATCAGGCTCCTCTCTTGTGGAACCAACTTCCAGTTTCTGTCCATGAGGCTGACACATTGTCCAGTTTTAAGACTGGACTCAAGAATTTCCTTTGTGATAAATCCTATAGTTGTTGTGCTGCCATAGGCTTAGACTACTGGAGGATAAATAGACCTCATTATCTTAAATGAATTGTTACAATTGAATAGTTTTCATTTGATATTATTTCTATCTTAACATGCGATTCTCAACCTGCCATTGTGTATCTGTTCCTCCTTCCTGTTCCTCTCAAACCCAACTGGTCGAAGCAGACTGCTGCTTGTCCTGAGCCTGGTTCTGCTAAAGGTTTCTTCCTCACGAGGGAGTTTTTCCTTTCCACAGTCGCCTTCATGCTTGCTCAAGATGAGAGTCTGCAAAGAAGTTAGACTCAAAGCAGTCTGCTCCTCAGATAATGTTAATTCAAATTCAAAAGTACTTTATTAATCCCAAAGGGAAATTACTTTTAACTTAACTTACTTTTTATGTATATGAATGTTTCTGCGCAGTGCCCTGAGACTACTTCTGTCGTGACTTGGTGCTATGTGAATAAACTGAATTAAGAGAAATAAATGACAAAAGAATCCTGAAGATAATTCCATTCACCATTTTGCCAGCTTTTATCATTTATTTCTACACATCCAAAGCCAATTTAGTGGGCAAACATTAAGATTAAAAAGAACATTATAATCTCTTTTTTTTTAAGCGTCAGTGTGTTTCTTTTAGTTAGCAAGCCTCCTCGTTAAACCTAAAACCACACAAGTTTGACTTATTTTTAGACGCAGTGCCATTTTGTTCTCGGTGTGTTGTACTCTGAGCGGTAAAGCATGCTGTGACAGGTGTGGCTGCTCCCGAGATTTCAGCCGACAGATTATTATTTAGGACTTTTGACTTACGAGGCTGTGCAGTTCCACTAATACATTTTTTAACTGTACATACTGTAGGTGTCACGTTGTGTTTGAAGGTCATAAGTCACGGCAGCAACATGATTAATGACAGATCTTGTTTATATAAATCACAGTTTAAGCGCAGTATTCATCACCTTCTGTTTTCTCTTCTTCACCCATCATTAGTGAGTGGGTTCCCTTGAGTGATTGTTCAGTGCAATCAGCACATTGTTGCAGTGTGCTCAGTCAGCACATCGTTGGATGATGACGACAGTCCAACCCCTCGCTGTGTTCTTGTTGTTGTTTTTGTTATTAAGGGTTCAATTAATTTAGATGTTTTCTGGATGAACTTTTTAAAGGAAAAGTGAATGTATTATTCATGTTTTTCCTTCATTAGAAATAGACTGTAACAAACATTTTTTTTTTACTTTTATGTGTTTAATAAAAGATATGTGCCTTAGTTGCTTAATAACAGAATTAGTTGAAATGATGAGTAATCAGCAACTATTGTTCAAAACGGCAACATATTTACATAAACAATAACTACTTTATTTTCTGTAAACATGCTTGAGAACAATGTAGCACAATATTCGTTTACAATCACATTGTTTGTTCTCTGTCATAAATTATCCCTTAAACAATTCTCAGTCTATTTTAGTAATTGCTGAGGTAAAAAAAATAATTATGTGAATAATTAAAGTATAATTATTGCATATGTTCTTCAAAGGTGTTCAAGGAAATACAGTACCTGTTAAAAACATTGCTGATTTTAGGGGAGGGGATTCGCAGGTGGGCATGGTCCCAAACACCCGTGATAAACAAGGGACTATTTTTTTTTTTCATTCAACCTTTATTTAGTCGGGTAAATCTCATTGAGCCTCGTGGACTCATTTACAAGAGAGACCTGCTACAAACTAAAGAATGATGAACAGCAATGGTAGAATTTCCTTAAACAATAAACAATAGAAAAACATAAGAGAGAAATACAGATTTTTCTTTTTTTTAACAAAATATCAAAAACTAGCAAAACATTATAAGATAGATGTATAAAATCAAAAACAAGAACATATCTGCATTGGTTTTTGCCAGGATTCCAAAAACCAATGCAGATATGTTCTTGTCTTTGACTAATGTACCGGTATATGAAGAAAGTACCGTTGTTCAAGGCATACACTTTTTTTTAACTATCATGCTACAAAGTATCTATGCTACACAATTATCAGTCTGAGGGTTGATGAAAAGTTGTCAACAGGTATCAAAGTTCTTGTAATTCATGTAAAAAAAAATCCAACATTGTTCAGTCAGGTCATCTGGACTTTTCTTTTTCCTTGAGACGTTTCGTGCTTCATCCAAAGAACTTCATCAATCTGAGGAGCCACAACAAACTCAGTCCCACAAGCAGCACTCACATAGTGAACCAACCAGTTTACTGATGATAAGATGGCTTCTGAGTCCTGCCCTCTCCCCCGTCAACTCCCCTGAGGCAGCCATGGCCAAAGTGGTTCAAAACATCAAAGCTCATGCTCAATAATCCAGGTAAAAAAAATCCAACAAAGTTCAGTTAGGTCATCTGTTTCTTTTTATTATTTTTATTTTTTGTTGGTGAGACATTTCATCCTTCATCCAAAGACTTCATCAAGCTGAGGAGCCACAACGAACTTAGTCCCACAAGCAGCACACTCCCATAGTGGACCAACCAGTTTGCTGGTGAAAAGATGGTTTCTGGGGCCCACCCTCTCCCCTGTCGACTCCTCTGAGGCAGCCATAGCCAAAGTCGTTCAAAACATCACAGTTAATAATAATAGCCAATAATCCAGGTTTTAAAAAAAATCCAACAATATTCAAAGTGAGTGTGCAGCTTGTGGGACTAAGTTTGTTGTGGCTCCTCGGATTGATGAAGTCCTTTGGATGAAGGACAAAACCTCTCAACAACAAAACAAAAAAATGAAACTATACAGGTGACCTGACTGAACTTTGTTGGGTTCTCCACAGGCATTTTATCACTTCCCTGATTGAAATGTTATTTTTCATTCAGCCTGTAACTCTTTTGTTGCTTTACCTACATTTGTGTGGTCTTTGGAAAAACAATGTAGCAAACCCCTGGTGTAAATTACAGTTATTGTTGGCGTTCAGGTTGTGCTTTCTTTAAAAATACTGAACATGTGTGACTTCAAAGCGCTCGATTCGTCAAAGCACCAAACTAAAGCCCAAAGACATTTTGCTGTCATCAAATATGGATAAAAGCAGGATGAGCCTGCACTTGAGAAGCCGGAGCCAGTGAATATTTGGGATGTTTGTGTAATAAATAAGTTAAATGCCTAATTTAAACATTACAGTTTCTTATAATTATTTTTTCATGTTTGTCAAGGAATTGAACGTCATCTTGCAAACACATTAAACATGCACAAAAAATACATCCTGCTACTTCTGAGAATTCTGGGCTGAAACTGTTGCAGAGTTTCAACTTTTCCCATCTCTGAACATTATTTATCTTATTAACGCCAATTAAAAAAGAAATCTGAATCCAAATGGAAAATTCATATTTCAGGGTCTGTCCTACTTTTCTGCATGGAGTGCAAGAATCCTTTTTTATTAACTGTATTCATGATGTGGCATATTGTTAGTAACCGGAGCAAAGCGTGAGGGAGATGTAGCTTGATAGAAAAAGACAGAGCTGCAGAACCAAGAAATTCTTTATTGTAATGCACACATCACGCTCGTGTTTACCAGCGCTGCCAAGCTGTGATCACTTCATATCAAAGGTTACTAAAGAGATCAGAGAGGAAAACATGTCAAGCTGCTAAGGAAGCTTTAACTGGACAGTATGATGTCCATGCTGAAAGACAGAAATTTGCACTAAGGATTTAGTCTATTAACTAATTGGATGTTGTTGTTTTTTTTTTATTTTCTGAAGGTTATCATAGGTTTACTGACTAATTTTGTACAAAGATGAAAGAAGACGAAATGGCACAAGCAGCTCTAAGATCAAAGATGATCATTTTCACCACTTTTGCTTTAGAGAGTAAATTATAGTGGAATTTCCAGCATCTACTTATCTGTGCAGTACTTTCCGGCATAAATCATGTTGCGATCCGTTAACATAGGTTCCCTTATCAGTCAGTCACTCGGTGCAACACTATTGCTATGGGAATTGCGCCCCCGCGCGATTACCTGAAGGAATACATTCACGCCTTTACGGCAGGGGGCGTCAGCGTCACCCCAGAGGCCCCGCCCTCTGGGTACTTAAGATGCGGACGCCCATCCAAACGGTCTCTTTTTGCCCTTCACCTCGCTAAAAAACCTGAACTTTGTGGGACTTCTCTGTAGACACATCGCTCGTTAGAGGTGAGCTCTCTCCTTACGCTGAGCATACAGAGAAATTTCCTGCGTATTGCTGGGCTGGCGAAACCTGGTCCAGCGTTCTTTCTCCTAACCTCGAAGCTTCTCTCTTCACAGCTGCTTTGCTCGACGGCGCTAACTACGTTACACCACTACCCTGCTAACGAGTAGCAGGCTAGCCAGCGAAAGCGACGCGACGAAGGAGACGTCTTCAGACAACGTTAGCACTGCTAACGAGCTCGACTCTTCTCAGCCATGGCTCCTGAGAAGATAAAGCGAAAACCCAAAATTCTAAGAAGACCAGCAGGCCAGCGAGCCCCAGCTCCCGTGCCTTTTCTTTTCTGCTGTTCCGCCGCTCGGTTAGCGGATGCTAACCGCACAACACGCTACCTGCTAAGCTAACGGGGCTAACAAGCTAGCAGCCACGAGCAGCTCAGCGAGAGGACTTCTTCGGACGAAGAACTCCAGCAGGCCAGCGAGCTCCGGCTCCCGAACCTGCTTCAGCGGATGTGGCTACCCCCTTTCAGCAGCGGACACCCACGAGGCCTGTCCGGTTTGCTCAGGGATGCTACACGCGAAGACACTCAACGCTTTTCTCGCGGATGACCCCGGAGAAAGGCAAGTGGAAATCGAGTAACCCCGCTGCTAACTGGCTAGCTCCCACGGTTAGCCCGGCTAACCGAGAACTCCCATGACAGCATGGGGCAGACGATCAGCATTGCTAACACAATTAGCGCGGCTACGAGCGGACAGCAAAGGACTCCATTGTGAGGTATGTGAAAACGCTTGGTCTAGCTTGCTAGCTGACCTTCTCATGTTTTGTCTGTTTCGCCACCCTATGTAGCCGAATCGACGATAGAGTTCATCGCACAGTTGCTAACTAAGTTTGTTTACCGATGCTATGCTGCTCGATGGCCCGTTTAGCACCGCGAGCGGGCTCACGAGTACCTCCACGTTTAGTCCCTGCTAACAGGGAGGTTCTCTGACCAGCACAGTCCAGGAGGAGGAATTTCAGCTTACCTGTTCAGCTACCATAACTCGTAGTTTTCCTATGCCCATGACGAGAACATCGTGACGCTAAGAGCTTATCCACCTATGAGGCTATGGATAACTCTCGGACGTTAACCATGTGTAAAGGATTTTTAGGGGGTCAGTATTAAACTGACACCCTTTACCTTAATTATTTACTTATTCAGATTGAATAGTAATTTAGGGATTCTTTTCTTTTTCAGTTTACCCAATATTTCTGTGATCAGTTATGACAAATAAACCATAAAGCCATTAAAGATCCACTGACGTGATTTTTCTACTATTCATCAAATTGCTCAAAATATATATATATTATCATTTAAATATGTTAGTTTTTGCAAACAAAATGATAAATCACTTTAATTTTGCTTTAAAAGTGATTTTGAACTTCAAGCTGTGTTTAATCATGGGAAATCCGTTTACACCCGAACGCACCATCTGTGATGTCATGTGCAGAGTTGAGGCAGAGCTCTTGGCTTGTCACGGTATGAGCAGCTCACATAAAAGTAAGTCTGATACGGCATCAGATCTAAATTAGATCCTGCTGTTTCTTGTTCCATCACCCAAACTATTTTCTGCTTCCCAAAATGAAGACAAATAGCTTAAATCTTCACCTAGATTGCTAAATTAGTCAGGTTTTAAAATGTCTGCTATTGAAGAGACTGGAGCCCTCTGCCTCTCACTCTGCACATTACATCACAGATGGTGCGTTCAGGTGTAAACGGATTTCCCATGATTAAACACGGCTTGAAGTTCAAAATCACTTTTAAAGCAAAATTAAAGTGATTTATCATTTTGTTTGCAAAAATTAACATATTTAAATGATAATATATATATATTTTGAGCAATTTGATGAATAGTAGAAAAATCACGTCAGTGGATCTTTAAGTGACAATGGAAACGTTAAATATATTTGACATGTCAAGAGACACTGCCTTTTATTTAACAATAAATCACTAGATTTAACACCATTACACTTGATTGACATATTTCAATTTCTTGCAATTTAACACGCATCAGCACACTTAAATTGTAACAACAGACATAAGTAATGATGACTAATACTGTAATCTGAAGGTTCTTTAGCTTAAAAATGTAGTTACCAGCTTAGAATGAAATAAGAATAGGTTTAAGAGGAATAAAAGAGGTTGGAGAGATTTTAAGAGGAATTTATCTATTTTGAGTTTAACCAGAGATGACACTTCGCTATACGAAAACCAGCTCGACTCCAGTGCACGTTCCATTAAACATCAGCAACTCTGTACCTGTTAAGATGTCCGTCTCGGTTGGTAGAGTTGAGAAGCAGTTGAGCTTCACAGGATCTGGGCCTGTGAAGTCCGGTCATACCTCGGCGTGTTTATGGATTCGACGTGTTGTGAGGCCTGCTTTCTCCATCAAAGACAGTGGCAGCTTCTGGGTTAGTTTCAAAATAAAGCATTCCTCAAGAAAGTTCTAGATAGCTTTTGCTTGGTGAACTTCATGGAGTCATCCATGAGTTTTAGCTGATAAGTCAGTCTTTAGCTCTTGACCAAACCTTAATCAGCGATCAAGACAGAGAGCTTTCAGGTCTCCCTGTCTGTTTAACTCTGAAGCGTTCCGGGAAGCAAAACGCTTTTACTAAAGATGTTGACAATAGGCACTCAGTCCCTGATTGGTTTGTGTGCCGGGGGAGGGACAGAAAGAGTGACTGAGAAAGTCAAGGTTAACAGGGTGGTTTGTTTAGAAAAACAAAGAGAATAGTTTAGAGAAAGTGTCTGAGTGAGGAGACTTTCAGACACTAGTGAGAGTTGTAGCTGTTCCTCAGAATAAAACAAAACTGAGCAAGTCAGTTTGACATATTATTCAACTCTGACACCTATTAGACATTTTCATTTGCAGAAGTGACACAGTAATGCTTCACATTAAAGAATAACAGCATTTAAACACATATCGTGAAAATGACAAAAGGTTATTCTTTTGATTACATTAGAATAAAATGAAAGAAGCCAATACAGGTAGTCTCTTTGTGAGTGACTATGTTCTCAGATTACAACAATGGAATAAATTGTATTAAACGTCTGTTCACTGAGAGGTCAGCAAAGGTTATCACTGGACATCGTCATGTCCACTACATCTCTTCCCTTTTGGAAGTCATCGCCCGTCCTTGGGGATGAGGTCCAACACGAAAGGATACCTTGAACTGTCTTTGATCTTGAAGTAATCCAGCAAGTGGAAAAAGAAAAATCAAAACTATAATCCCATAAAGTTTTTGGAAATTCCATACTGTTCGTAGGTAATCCCATTGCGGTAAGCTTTTAATCCTTTGGAAAACAAAGTCTTATAATCCACAGCGGTAAATCCACAGCAGTAATTCCACCACGATTAGTTTTGTTGATTGATCAGCAACAATTGTTTTTATAATCAGCATGTAGAGGGGATCCCTCGATTGACGCAGAGGAGGCGACCCTTGGATGAAGGTTGAAGACCAAGCGTTGGAGCTGCAGGTCCCCACATCGAAGGTTGTTGGCTGGTTGGTTTCCAGTCAGTGCCACTCTGGTTCTATGTGTCATGCAATTATGTGTTTTTAGGTGGGCTTATGATTGGGATTTTACATTAAGCCTTACCTATATGCACCTGGTATGTAAGCTATCATGGTTCAGATCAGCTACAATTACCAATTAAGGGGTGGATCAATGCTATAAAAATCAGATATAGGGATCTATACCTATAGAAGGTTACTTAGTTTAGCTTAAACTAAAATAGAAAAAGGAAATATAGTTTGGTCTAAATGTCTGTTGTCTTTTAGACGAACGACGTAGGATTTGGTATTCCTAATAAATTTTGAAGTCTATGGCGAGACTCATCAAAATGAATAGATAATCTAGAATAGAATCGATCGAATCGGTTCAATTTAGAAATTGTGAGACCAGTGTAGTTTATGGTACCTTGATAATAATAATAATAATAATAATAATAATAATAATAATAATAATAATAATAATAATAATAATAATGAATTCAATTTGTAATGCACTTTTCATTAATAAAAATCTCAAAAGTGTCTTGAGTAGCTTTAAACTACATTGACTCTTCAACAATTGAGATTTATCAAAATGAACTGCATGTTGGCATAGTTAAATCAATATTATTCATTAACCAATGTTAATACAAAACCTTTTTTGGCTGAGAGTGTTCCGAACCAAAACAATATCTCAAATAATGACAACAGTAATGACTAAACAACAAGGAAACAACGGTTCACTGCTTCGACACACTCTTGTCGTCAGATTCCAAAATGCAACACACAAGAAAAACAGGTCTCAACTTTATAACCGAGGTCAAATTAAATCTCGTGGATTTAAACGGTTGTTAAGGTTAGTTTTTTGTTGTGGGTGTTAGACTTAGCGTTTCTAAGTTCAAGTTGGACAATGCGACTTATAGGGTGGAAAATACGGTAGTTTAAACCTGATTAGTTTATTTACTAACTTGTGTTTGGGCGACCTTATTATCCCATGAAGTCGGTGAGTTTGTGAGATCTTTGTCTTTTGTGGAGTCATTGAACGCCTTGTAAGGTTTTATCTGATTTCGATGTACCCATTTAGCAATTGGCTCTTTGCGGCCTTTGCTGATTTTGATTTCGTAGACGACTGAGGACACTTTGTCTGTTATCAGATGAGGTCCAGTCCACCTGGGCATTAGTTTGCGGGCGAGAGTTCCGGTCTCGGACCCTCCTTTCCCGGTTGCTGGGGCGAACGTATAGTACCAGACTCTGTCTCCCACTTGGAGTTCATTGTGAGAGGCCTTCTGGTCATAGTACGCCTTGCGTCCTTCAGCGGATCTTTCCAGGTTTTTCTGGGCGAAAGCAAAAGTGTTTCTGAGGTGTACATTCAAATCTTTCATGTATTGTTGTGTAGTGTAGGCTGTCGCCATGGCGGCGTCGCCTGGTTGGTACAACAGGTGTAGAGGGAGAGTCATTTGTCGACCGGTCATCATCTCGAAGGGAGAGATGCCAGTTGATGTGTGTGGAGTGGCTCTTATGGCCATGAGGACCAGAGGGAGTTTCACGTCCCAGTCCTTGTGGTTTGCAGCCACGTATTTCTTCAAAATACTCACCACAGTTCTGTTTGCTCTCTCTACTTGGCCTGAAGCCTGTGGGTGGTAGCCGACATGAAAGTTGGCCTTGACGCCTAGCGTCTTCCACAGTTCTTTCATCACTTCACCTGTGAAGTGTGTACCTTGGTCTGAGTTCACCCTAAGGGGAAGTCCAAACCTTGAGAATATATGATTCATTAACAACATAGCAGTGGTTTGTGCTGTGTCGTTAGGAGCTGGTAGGCATTCTACCCATTTGGTAAATGCACAGGTTACCGTGAGAAAATATTTATTTCCTCTAGAGCTCTTAGTGAGTGGTCCAACCCAGTCGATCTGGAGGTCAGACCATGGGAATGCAATGCCTCTGCTTTGCAGTGGTGCTCTGTGAAGTGGTCTGGTTGGCTGAAACTGGCCACAGACCACGCACCCTTCAATGTAGTCCTTGACATCCTTTTTCATTCCAGGCCAATAGGCAATTTGTTTTAATGCCGTCAGCGTGGCTTTATCTCCTTTGTGTCCTGCGGACGGGAGATCATGGGCATGAACTAACATCACCCCCCTTTGGTCATGGGGAACCACGAACACAGGTGAGGACGTTGGTCCATGAGCGAAAGTTAGGATGCCTTTGATTAGTTTTAACTGTTTGCGCAACTGGTAAAGGACTTTAAGGTCTGGATCGGAATCCAGTTTGTCTTTGGACGGAGTATTTTTGTCTGGATCAGTCAAGTACAGTATCATGGAGTTGATAGCTGAATCCGACTGCTGTAGTTGGATGATGTCTGGGTCAGTCAGTGCAGGTCATACAGACACTACGTTGTCAGCAGGTCTGGCTACGGCCTGTGCACACGTGACTGCCATAACCTCAACAGTAGGTTGTATTGGCAGAGTCTTGATTAACCAGGAGGGGTCAAAGGACCATAGCAGACCTTCGTCGGCTCCTTCTTTGGCTAAGGAATCTGCAATGTCATTGTAGTGCTTGTCATCGCCTGGGACTCTTGAATGTCCTGGAACTTTCTTCCAGTAGATCTGTAAGTCGTGTGATGTCACCAAGTGATCACACGCTATGAAAAGCTCTTTGTGTTTGACCACTTTTCTGTCGCTTGTTAGGAAACCAATCTGTTTCCACACAACGAGGTGACAAGCGAAACTTAAACAAGCATAGTTAGAGTCAGTGCAGATGACTAGCGTCTTGATGGAGCGTTCTACTACCATCAGGGCCCGAGGGATCCTGGTGGAGTGGACAAGGACGAGCGGCCTCAATGCTGCAGGCCCACAAGGCAGAAAAGCTGCAGGAGCTGCAGGGGGCCACCAACTAAAGGAAGGAAAAGCCACACAAATTCAACTCTCCCCGGGGTCCAAGAGATCATCGTGGAAGGGACAAAGATGTTCGTTAGAACACAAAGCATGTTCCCCTGCTTGTGCGATCTTCTTCTTCTTCTTTCGGCTTTTCCCTTTTCAGGGGTCGCCACAGCGAGTCATCCTCCTCCACCTCACTCTGTCCTCTGCATCCTCTGTCCTCACTCCAACTACCTTCATGTCCTCTCTAACTGCATCCATATATCTCCTCTTTGGTCTCCCTCTTTGTCTTTTTCCTGGCAGCTGCATTTCTAACATCCTTCTACCAATATACCCACTGTCCCTCCTCTGGACATGTCCAAACCATCTCAGTCTGGCCTCCCTAACTTTATCTCCCAGTTGTTTAACATGTGCTGTACCTCTGATGATCTCATTCCTGATCTTATCCATCCTTGTCACTCCTAAGGAGAACCTCAGCATCTTCATTTCTGCCACTTCCAGTTCTTTCTCCTGTCTTTTTGTCAATGCCACTGTCTCCAGACCATACAACATAGCTGGTCTCACCACTGTCTTGTAAACTTTTCCTTTGACCTTTGCTGACACCTTTTTGTCACAAATCACTCCTGAAACTTTTCTCCATCCGCTCCATCCTGCCTGGACTCTCTTTTTCACCTCTTTACCACATTCCCCATTTTCCTGGACAGTGGACCCCAAGTACTTGAAGTCCTGCACCTTTGTGACCTCTGCTCCTTGTAGCCTCACTGTTCCACTGGCCTCCCTCTCATTCACACACATGTACTCTGTCTTACTACGACTGACTTTCATTCCTCTTCTTTCAAGAGCATACCTCCACCTCTCCAAGTTCTCTTCCACTTGTTCCCTGTTCTCACCACAGATCACAATGTCATCTGCAAACATCATAGTCCATGGGGATTCCTGCCTGACCTCATCTGTTAGTCGGTCCATCACCAGAGCAAACAAGAAGGGGCTCAGAGCCGATCCTTGATGCAATCCCACCGCCACCTTGAAGCTATCTGTCACTCCCACAGCACATCTCACCACTGTCCTGCTGTCCTCATACATGTCCTGTACCAGTCTAACATACTTTTCTGCCACTCCAGATTTCCTCATGCAATACCACACCTCTTCTCTTGGTACCCTGTCATATGCTTTTTCTAAATCCACAAACACACAATGGAGTTCTTTCTGACCCTCTCTGTACTTCTCTATCAACATCCTCAAAGCAAAGATGGCATCTGTGGTGCTCTTTCTTGGCATGAAACCATACTGCTGCTCACAGATAGTCACATCTTGTCTAAGTCTTGCTTCCACAACTCTCTCCCAGATCTTCATTGTGTGGCTCATCAACTTAATTCCCCTGTAGTTGCTACAACTTTGTACATCACCCTTGTTCTTAAAAATGGGAACCAGCACACTTCTTCTCCATTCTTCAGGCATTTTCTCACCCTCAAATATTCCATTAAATATTTGAGTCAAAAACCTCACTGCCATCTCTCCAAGACATTTCCAAACCTCCACTGGTATGTCATCAGGTCCTACTGCCTTCCCCTTCTTCATTCTTTTCAGAGCTTTCCGGACTTCACCCTCACTAATCTTTCCCACTTCCTGGTCCACAGTTTCTATTACCTCCACTCTTCTTTCTCTTTCATTCTCTTCATTCATTAGCTCCTCAAAGTAATCCTTCCATCTTCCCATCACACTCTCCTCACTTGTTAGAACATTCCCATTCCCATCTTTAATAAGCCTAACCTGCTGCACATCCTTTCCAGCCTGATCCCTCTGTCTTGCCAATCGGTACAAGTCCTTCTCGCCCTCTTTAGTGTCCAGTCTCCCATATAACTCATTGTACGCCCTCTGCTTTGCCTTAGCTACTTCCCTCTTTGCTCTATGTCCCATCTCCTTATATTCCTGTCTCCTCTCTTCAGTCCTCTCACTGTCATATTTCTTCTTGGCTAATCTCTTTCTTTGAATGGCGTCCTGCACTTCACTATTCCACCACCAGGTTTCCTTATCATCCATTCTCTGTCCAGATGACACACCAAGTACCTTCCTACCTGTCTCTCTAATTACTGTTGCTGTAGTAGCCCAGTCACTTGGAAACTCTTTCTTACCACCCAGAGCCTTTAACAGCTCGTCTCTGAATTTCTCACAACATTCTTCCTTCTTTAGCTTCCACCATTTGGTCTTCTTCTCTGGTTTTACTCTTTTTCTCTTCTTCGCAACAACAGTCATTCTACACACAACCATCCGATGCTGTCTGGCCACGCTCTCCCCTGCTACAACCTTACAGTCTCCAATCTCTCTCAGGTTTCCTCTTCTACACAGAATGTAGTCGACTTGTGTACTCCTTCCTCCACTCTTATAGGTCACTCTATGTTCCTCCCTCTTTTGGAAATAGGTATTGACTATAGCCATTTCCATTCTCTTGGCAAAATCCACCACCATCTGTCCTTCCTGGTTTCTTTCCTTGACACCAAACCTACCCATCACTTCCTCATCCCCTCTGTTTCCTTCACCAACATGTCCATTCAGGTCTGCTCCAATCACCACTCTTTCCTCCCTGGGAATACTCTCTATCACTTCATCCAAATCTTTCCAAAATTCATCTTTCTCCTCCCCATCACATCCAACCTGTGGAGCATAACCACTTACTATGTTTAGCATCAGACCTTCTACTTCTACCTTTAGACACATCACCCTATCTGACACTCTCTTCACATCTACTACATTCTTTGCCAACTCCTCCTTCAGGACCACCCCTACTCCATTTCTCTTTCTATCCATACCATGGTAAAACAGTTTGAACCCTGCTCCAATACTGCGAGCCTTGCTGCCCTTCCACTTGGTCTCTTGGACACATAAAACATCTACCTTTCTTCTCTGCATCATGTCAGCCAGCTCTCTACCTTTGCCTGTCATTGTCCCCACATTTAGAGTTGCAACCCTCAGTCCTACATTCTTCACTTTCCTCCTCTCCCTCTGTCTCCTGACACGTTTTCCTCCTCGGCGTCTGCTTGTGCGATAAAAACAAAATATTGTTTTGGAACACTATTAAAGCCACGTAGTATTTTGGCGTCTCTGTGCAGAAGTCACGGGTCACCCCAGTACTTCTCCTGTGGTGCAGAGAGAAAGCAGAGGCCTGCATGACCCTGAGATGCCCCTGCACTATTACAGGCGCTTTCACTCACAGAGGGAGAGAAAACGCCAAACATTTACCACCAGTACCTGTGTTAGAGGAGCACAGACTAGCTGGGTCGGAACGTTTAAACACACAAGAACACTCAGACGCTTGATTAATAAAGAGAAATTGTCGTCTATACACGACAATAAAGTCTCAGTCTACCGAGTACTTCCTGGTCCCAAAATGGGAACAGGGCTTGAGGCCCATCTTTGACCTCCAGGGCCTGAACAGAAGAAGAAAAACATACAATTCCAGGATGTTGATACTCAGACGAGCCATCTGCTTGGTTCAACCGATAGATTACTTCTGCATGGTGGATCGGAAAGACGCTTTCCTCCACGTGAACATCCTGCCCTGCCACAGAAAATATCTCCGCTCTGCCTTTAGGGGCTCCACGTCTGAGTATTTTGGCAGTACCTTTTGACCTGAAAACCACATCCCGGGCATTCACAAAATGCCTGGACGCGGCCCTGACCCAGCTGAGGGATTAAAAGGTCAGAGTTATGAATTATTTAGACGATCTGTCCATTCCTGGACACAGCAGAGTCCAGGCACCGTAGCACCCAGAGAGGGTAATGTCTCACCTGGAAGCTCTAGGTCTCGTCATAAACCTAGCAAGAAGCAACCTGGTCCCATCACAGATTACCGTATTTCTGGGAGTACAGCTCAACTCCACACTGTATAGGGCAAGGCTCTCAGAGGCATGGGTTTCAGCCCTCCACCTCTGCCTAGCACATTTCAGCTAGGCCAGAGAGTGCCTCTAAAGCTGTGCCAGAGTCTCTCTGACCTGTTGGCAGCATCTATTGTCTGTGTGCCCCGGGCCCTATTAAGAATTACGCACTCTGCAGATATCGATCAACAAACAAATGTATCCAGCAGCCATTCCCTACGTGCCACAGGCACTATTAAAAGTGTGTGCTCTGCAAATGTGGCTAAACCAACAAACATGTCCTGCCCCCCTCAGTCCAGCAAGGAGGATTCTGATCAGCTCAGAGTGTCTGACCACCTCAAAGGGAGGATGGGAAGCAGTCTGCAGAAACCAGAACGCCTAAGGCCTCTGGAAACAACAGGAAGCGAGATTACACATCAACTTCCTGGAATTGAAGGCTGTTTACCTGTCAATGAAACACTTTTTCAAAAAAGGGGCTGATTTCAGGACAGCATGTCATGGTAAAATCAGACAACAGGACAACAATGCCCTACACCAGCTGGGAGAGGGGGACAAGGTCCTGACCCCTCCTCGGTCTGATACACAAGCTGCTCACGTGGTGCGGCCCCAGAATACTGTCCCTGAGGGCGACATACATCCCGGGCGAGACAAACCACGGGGAAGACGCCCTCTCAAGAGGACCACTGTTAGCCTCTGAATGGAGGCTGAACCCATGGGTCGTGGACCAGATCTGGTCACGATACGGGCGGGAATCCGTCGATCTGTTCGAATGTAAAACCAGCACGCACTGCGCTCTGTGCTTCTCTCTGAAGGAAACAGACGCACCGCTGGGAGCAGATGCCCTGGCCCACTGCTGGCCAGCAGGGGCGCTATATTACGCGTTTACCCCGTCCCTCTGATTCAGGTGACATTGGAACGTGTACGCAAGGGAGCTCTTTCCCTGATATTAATAGCCCCCAGATGGCCACAGAAACCGTGGTTCCCAGAGATAATCTCACTGTTGTCAGTAACACCGTGGCAGCTGACCCCCCACAGGGACCTGTTGACTCAGGCACACGGGCAGCTTTTTCACCCACGTCCAGAACTGTGGCAGCTCTCAGCCTGGCCGCTGAGAGGAACAGGCTGATGACCTCTGGCCTTCCCAGCAACGTCATAAACACGATACAAGGAGCAGAGCACAGTCAACTCAGACTCTCTACGCTCGTAAATGGTGTGTTTTTGAGGCTTGGTGTCTGAAGGGGAATTTTTTTATATTCCTGTGACTTGGTCCAACTCCTCACCTTTTTACAGGACCTGCTGGAGAAAGGCCGCTCATTTTCCACCATTAAGGTGTTTTTGTCAGCCATCTCAGCATGCCACGAAGGCTGGAGGGGTAAAACGCCCGGTGCTCACCCTCTCATGATACGTTTCATGAAGGGCGTACTGAGGAAAAGACCTCCAGCAGGACTTTGGCCCCTGATTGGGACCTATAGTTAGTCCTGGATGCTCTTTGTGAGCCTCCATTTGAGCCTATTAGCAGCATTAAGATAGATTTGTTATCTTATAAAACTGCCTTGCTCTTAGCTCTTTGCTCAGCTAAACGTGTGGGTGACCTCCACGTTTTATCTGTACACCCAATGTGTACTAGGTTTGCCCCTGACGGGTCAAAGGTCACCCTGCGTCCAAACCCCGCATACGTGCCAAAGGGTCCAACTCTAAATCCCAGAAGTCTGGATTTTGGTCCCTCAACATTTCCTCCCTACCCTGTCCTCACTGAAAGACAGAGGAGGTTGAATGCACGCTACCCTGTCAGAACCCTAAGTGCTTACATTGAAAGAACTGTCAGTTGGAGAAAATCAACCAGTTGTTCGTATGTTTTGCCAATCCAGCTGCTGGCAGAGTCCTTTCAAAGCAATGCCTCTCACACTGGGTGACCGAGGCCTTAAAGAGGGCATACAGCAGCAAAGGTCAACAGGTGCCCTCTGGAGTACATGCCCATTCCACTCAAGGCTTGTCTGCCTCGTGGTCACTTTTTTAAGGGCGTATCAGTTGCAGCCATCTGTGCTGCTACAAACTGCAAAACATTATGATTTGGATGTCACTGTATAGTATGTGACGTCACTCAGGCTGTACTCTCTAACACACAGTAGAGAACAGCCAAAATGCCTGATTTATAAGGCTGAAGCTCTCACAAGCATGCATTTTACTGACCATTTCAAGGGCGTGAATGAATTACGTTCCCATAGCAATAGTGTTGCACCGAGTGACTGACTGATAAGGGAACTGAAAGTTATGCACCATAACTCATGTTCCCTGAAGGAGGGAACGAGGTGCAACACAGTTGGCCCTTTTCAATGCTGAAGCTCGGTGAAGTGCACTTGGAGACCGTTTGGATGGGCGTCCGCGTCTTAAGTACCCAGAGGGCGGGGCCTCTGGGGTGACGCTGACGCCCCCTGCTGTAAAGGCGTGAATGTATTTCTTCAGGTAATCGTGCGGGGGCGCAATTCCCATAGCAATAGTGTTGCACCTCGTTCCCTCCTTCAGGGAACATGAGTTATAGTGCATAACTTTCAGATTCTTTGATGTGAATTGTTTGAAACCTATTCTTGCAATTACAATTATTAACCTGCAAAATATGCAACACCGAGATAATTGACTGTAATTGAACCCATGCGTCAAATTTATTTTTGCAGAATGTTTTTCTGTGTGTGGTTTACCTATAGCAAATGTAAATTATTTGTTGTGAATTTCTAGTGATTGCCCCATCACGTTTCATTTATCTTCCTGTTAATGTGCATTTGAGTCTAATTTTCTTGGGACAGAGATGATGAAAGATTTTCTGCCTGAACGAATGGGAAATTCTTTGGTGCAGAAAATTGACTCGGATGTAAAACATGCTTTCACTTTCAAAATTTGAATGATGTTAAAGCATTTACATAAGTTCATGCAACAAAAAAAACTTTCCAGAAAATCACTGTGTTGTTTGAAAAAAAGCTGTCCAGTTGCTCTGGTAAGAAAACTGCTTCTGTGGGTACAGAAGCAAAAACTTGGGCTGGGGAAGAATTTGGAGAGAATGCAGAGGGACTTATGGTTTAACTCGAGGAGGTTTTGGCAAAGAAGTCCACAACTCTGAAAAGGAAAGCAGGCCCAAGTCCACGTTGTGCTTGGCTTGGATGGAGAACTACTGGTACTAACGTATTCTGGGTTAACAGCTCAGCATGGTTTGTTAGTTGTGAGGATGTTGCTCAAGTCTGTTGTATTGAATAAAACAGCTGATCAGAAAGGCAAAGCTATTGATTTTTCTGGTCTTATGTTCATTTATTCACTTCTGGTCATGAGATATGGATCATGACCAGAAGAAAGAGAATGATATCTCAGAGACAAGTGGCTGAAATGAGTTTCCTCTCTCCGAGTGGCAGGAATCAACCTCAAGGATAAGAAGGATCTCTGTCATCTGGTATGGACTTCAGAGTAGAGTTGCTGCTCTTCCATATCAAAAGTAGTCAGTTGAGGTGGTTCAAGTATCTGTTTAGGATGTATCCTGGACGCCTCTTGCAGTAAGTTTATAGTATGTCCCATTGGGAAGAGAGTCCTGGTCGGATGCAGAACTTGCTGGAGGGATGCAGAATCTGCTGCTCTGACCTGTAATGCCTTGGTATCTCCCAGGAGGAGCTGAAGAGAGGGTTGTTGGAGTTTTCTTTTTGGACCTGCTACCTCTACAACCCAACAACAGACAAGCAGCAGAGATTGATTGAAAACAAAGAATATACAGGGAACCCCCGACCTACGAACGAGTTCCGGACCTAAGGACCATTCACAGCTCGATTCTGTCGTAGGTAGGGGGTGAAAATAGCGTCCCGTTCGTAGGTCCTGGTTTTGTTCATAGGTCGCGGAAATAACGCTAACGGAGCCCCACACACACATTTATCGGCATGAGACTGAACAAGCAGACATACTGGGCCATAAACATGCACAGAACTTGATTTACAAACACTTATCTAACACATAAAACCATACATTTATCCATAAACACACACAGTAACTGTACATCAGTAACTTAACATCAGAACTGCAGCAAATCAGCAGGAACTAACATCAGCAAATGATGTCAACAATGAAACATCAACACTTCTCAAAGTGCAGCTTTTAACATCAGAACTGCAGCAAATCTGCATAAAACCACATGCATCCATCCATCCATCTATCCATCCATCAGCAAAGTGATGTCAACCATGAACCATGAGCACTTCTCAAAGAGCATCTTTTAACATCAGAACAGCAGCAAATCAGCAGAAACTCACATCAGCAAAATGATGTCAACAATGACACATGAACACTTCTCAAAGACCTGGGGTCTCATGTACAAAGACTTGCGTGGACTTCTTACTGAAAAGTGACGTACGGTCAAATCCAGAAAATGACGTACGCACAAAAATATCCAGATATATTAAACTGTGCGTACGCCGGAATCCACGCACATTGCTATTGTACATCACAATCAACGTGGAATTGAGCTCACATGACAGAGTGACCGACTCCGCCTTTGACACGCCTCCATATAAATATGCAAATTCATTTAAATATGCCCTGCACCTGAGGAATGTTGTCATTGCTCTATGGACCTTACCAAGCTCCGCCCACAGGGCCGCGTTTCATTGGCTAATGCCCATACACGTCACAGCGCAGCTTCCACGTGCGTGCCGGTCTCACAAAACAAACGCTACGGTAGCGTTTGTGAGACCGGCACCACATGCTACTTACATTGCTAGCTAGCATACGTGCAGAATTTTTTTGCGTCAGGGCTGGAAAAATGGTCCTCCACCGTCAGTGGGGTATCTGTACAGGAGATGTCAGGTACCCTGACCGTATTTGTGGAAGTAAAATTCACCGTTTCCCTATATGTGAAACTGAATGCCTTGCTTGGATCAAAGCTTGTGCACGACCACAAAACTGAACAATTATTTCTTTCACCAGCAGAGAAGGGTTGACCTGCTTTTGAAACCTGCTAGTTAACAACACGCGGTCACGATGAGAGAAAGCCACAGTTCACTGAACGTCCTGGAAGTTGGGAAGAAACAGCTCTGCTAACTCCACATGAGCTAGCTAACACAACGAGCTCTACTGTCGATTTCACCTAAAACTGCACAAAATCGTGACACGAAGGCTGGATTTTAACTAACACACCGAACGGCTGAGCTCGTTAGCCCTCACAAAAGTCGCTGTCGGCGTGTTTAGCAGCTAAAGCAGCAACGGCTAACCAATGGAGATTACAGTTAGCATTAGCTTTGCGACCAAGGCACACTCAAACTTTTGCCAACAATAGAAATCGCTGATTTCAAAAGTAACCCTCAAAACCATGAATGCCTGACTTACCCAGCCTTGCAGGACAATAGGCATCAGTGATCCTGTCCACAGCTGTAATAATGCTGAGGGTTTGAGCTGCTGTTTTCCTCATCAGACGGTAGCATTAGCTGTGACGTGCACGCTGTTGGAAGCATCGCGTGGCTCAAACAACTAGATAACGTCCAAAAATAATAATAACATGAACTTGTTGGTTCCCCTGTCCATTGTCATGGCTGATATTTTGTTGGGATCTGGCAGAAATGATACACTATTCGACTCAGGAATACCCTGCAGAGTCAGTCGACGCCAGTGGTGGGCACCGCTAATTAAAAAATTTGTTCCACAATTTCTAAAACGCTTATTAATTTCTTTAGGTCCACAATTTCAAAAGCACAAATGTCTTATGAAAACTAGGGGAAGCTAATCTAATCCGCTATTTATATATTTCTATAATATATATATATATATATATATATATTATATATATATATTATATATATATATATTATATATATATATATATATATATATTTATATATAGCCGGCAGCGTTATCAATATTTGCACTACACTGCCAACTGAAAAGTAACAAAAATGATCCTAAAAGGATGAAATTACAAAAATCAAAGGATTTATTTAATACTTTACGTACATATATTCTATTCGGCCACGAAATTAACAAAAAATAGAATGATCTTTTAATCCCTAAAACCACGTTTAAATCTCAAATACACGGGTGTGTCGCCACCGCATTTATACATAAAGTAACCCAAATACATGAAACTAACGACTCGCCGTCGAATGGTCGACACAAAACACACAATAAAATCCTCCGGCCACGTTAATTTGGCTTGAAACAGCGGGGTTCTCTAGGATTTATCCATTAGTAACCCAGCACTACCGGTGTAACAGGCAGACACAGTTAGCGTCTATAGGTAGTCAACAGATTTAATGAAAAGTAACTAAAATACATGAAACTAACGACTCGCCGTCGAATGGTCGACACAAAACCCTCAATAAACTCCTCCGGCCACGTTAATTTGGCTTGAAACAGCGGGGTTCTCTACGGATTTATCCATTAGTAACCCAGCACTACCGGTGTAACAGGCAGACACAGTTAGCGTCTATAGGTAGTCAACAGATTTAATGAAAAGTAACTAAAATACATAAAAATAACGACTCACCGTCAAATGGTCGACACAAAACCCTCAATAAAATCATCCGGCCACGTTAATTTGGCTTGAAACAGCGGGGTTCTCTACGGATTTATCCAAGTACCCAGCACAAACAGTAGTCACAGTTCACCCGAGTTCACCTCTGAGTGACCCGGAAGTTGTCAAGATGGAATAGTCCATTTTTAGTAGGGGGATAAAGAAATCGACCGTTTTTTTTATTGCGTATTTAATGATCGTTTTCATCGTAACTATAATTATTTTTATGTTAAATGTACATTAACAAGCATGAGCAATGTTAGTGATGTAGGTGACTGCACGGGGCGAGGCGGGGCCGGGGCCACTGCTGAAATGGGACCCCCAGGCATTTACCTACATGGTAGAGCCGAGTCTGTTCTCAGCTCTGCCCCCCTCCCCCTCACACCCTTTCCTCCTCTGCTGTTTACGGTGGGGAAAAAGGTAAAACAAGCAGCATAAGAGCTTGTAAATAAGTTTATTGGTTTTTACTGATAGATAATTAGTTATTAGCGGTACTGCATTTTAAATAAAAATAGCACAAATCCGCTTATGAATTATAAGAGTTAGTCAATTCACAAAAACGCTGACAAAAAATTTAGGTCCACTATAAGCGGAATAGCGCTTTAGCGCTCTCTAGCTCTGTGCCCACCACTGGTCGACGCCATGTTTACATTGAAAGTAATGCTGCTGCTTGGGAGACATGCAGACCGGTCGGAGCTTAGGGGGCGTTTCTGGGCGGAGCTTGGTAAGGTCCATTGCAAATCATGTCGAAACGTGGAAAAAAGAGGAACTTCACGGACTGTGAACTGGAGACACTTCTGAGTGAGGTAGAGAGGCACGGAAAAAGGTTTTGTTTCGCACGCGTAGGCAAGGGGGGTTCGGGGGGTTCGAACGAACCACCCACTTTTAAACGAGAAGTTGACCACACAATACTAACATGCCTAGATAGGTCACTGGGTAGCGCGTTCACCTTCCGTCCCAAACCTCATGAGTTCAATTCCCACATGGTACAATGTTTTTTTTTTTATTCATTCCAGATTTAAAGAACACAAGAAAACTATTTAAAAAAAACAACAAGAAATGAAACAATACATGAAATGAAAGGATGCAGAAGATTTCTTGTTGTTTTTTTTTAAATAGTTTTCTTGTGTTCTTTAAATCTGGAATGAATTTTAAAAAAAAGTTGTACCATGTGGGATTTGAACTTATGAGGTTTGGAATGGAAGGTGAACGTGCTACCCAGTGACCTATCTAGGTATG
>JBBPBX010000004.1:70269-85471 GCA_038048925.1 Garcialebias charrua | reverse complement strand
TCTCTGTAGCAGGCCCAAGACTCTGGAACGAGTTACCGCTGCTCATCAAACAGGCCCCCTCCCTCTCGGTTTTCAAATCCCGGTTAAAAACTCACTACTACTCCATTGCTTTCAATGCCAGCTGATTTGTATTGGATCGTTTGATTTATGATCTGCAATGTTTTTATGTTTTTCGTGTTGTACTTCATTGTCTGTGTTACCTGTTGCGTGTTTGTTTGTCCAGCACTTTGGTGTGGACTTGTTCCTGTTTAAAGTGCTTTATAAATAAAATGGTATGGTATGGTATGGTATGCTCTGTCGATTTATCTCCCACTTCCTCCTACCGTCACTCGTGAACAAGCCTATACAGAAACTCACTCCTGACTTGTTAAAAACTTCTAGTGCTATCAGAAGTTAGTCTGGTTACTAAGCACAACTATTAGCAAATCCCACTGCTCTGACTTGCAAATGGAACATGGTTAAGTTGGGTGTGTGACGTCATTGTCACAGCTGACTCCTGCCGACCGAGATTCCAACTCAAAAGAGTACGATTCTTACTGAATGAAACGTTGTAAGTGACTCACCAGCAGATTAGATTGAAGTATCCCTTGTTTTTTTTACATTTACTGAAGACAAAGAAAGCTCTACTCCAGGGCTATTCAACTGAAGGCCCGGGGGCCAAATCAGGCCCACGTGTGAGCTCAGTTTGGCCCACCAATGGGTTCATTTTTAAATAAAATTAAATCTAAAACTGTAAATCAAACTTCCTTAATGACAATAACTGCTGGATGTCTGGCCCCTGAGCTTTTGGCTTTCAATGTGGCCCCCTGAGCAATTTAGTATAGTCCTGCTCTACTCCAAGCGTTTTGAACTTTCCAAGTGATCAACTGAAGAGATTAAAACAAATTTTAAAAAAAAATGGTGGTATGACCAACTGTAGCACGTAGGTGGAGCTCATGCACTGTTGCCCTCTGCTAAAACATCCCGTTACATTTTTGACTCTGACCTCGTTAATTGCAAAACAGAAATTGGCAGGTGTTCCAGCGCTCTGACACGATTGGCTGATGTGCAGAAAGCCGACCAGTCCACAAATATTTGTCAGTCACAGTCAGTGCTGGGTGAGAAAAACCTTTTCCTTCAGGATATGAAGGACTCATACTGTATACTCCAAAATACAGCATATTTACACAGGGCTGATTGAAATGCATACAGAGTGCTGCGTTGAGGACTGTGTCCACACAGGCCAAATGTAATTTCCCTCCTGTGGTGTGATTTGTGTGAGAAAACACATGAGATAAAACTGTTGTTAAGAAGGAGTGCTCAGTATATTTTCTATTTTACTACCCTTGTAAATTAGAAAAACTATAGAGTCCCCTGCAATAGACTCCATGACTACCAGATGAAATGCTTGAGTTCAACACAACCACTGTGACGGCAGCAGTTATTCAAACCTAAAGTGTGTGCAGCAGACAGAACTGAAAGTTATGCACCATTACTCATGTTCCCTGAAGGAGGGAACGAGGTGCAACACTATTGCTATGGGAAATTGCACCCCCGCGCGGTTACCTGAAGGAATACATTCACGCCTTTATGGCAGGGGGCGTCAGCGTCACCCCAGAGGCCCCGCCCTCTGGGTACTTAGACGCGGACGCCCATCCAAACGGTCTCCAAGTGCACTTCACCGAGCTTCAGCATTGAAAAGGGCCAACTGTGTTGCACCTCGTTCCCTCCTTCAGGGAACATGAGTTATGGTGCATAACTTTCAGTTCCCTTATCAGTCAGTCACTCGATGCAACACTATTGCTATCATTCACGCTCTTGAAATGCTCAGTAAAATGCATGCTTGTGAGAACTTCAGCCTTATACATCAGGCGTTTTGGCTGTTCCCTACTCTGGGTTAGAGAGTATAGCCTGAGTGACGTCACATGCAGTGACATCCAAACTATAATGCTTTGCAAACGTGTTCGTTGAACTCCAGTTTGCAGCAGCACAGATGTTTGCAACTGGTACGCCCTTAAAAAAGGTACCACGAGGCCGCTAGGCCTCGAGTGGAATGGGCGTGTACCCCAGAGGGCACCTGTTAACCTTTGTTGCTGTAGCCCTCTCTAAGGCCTCGGTCACCCAGTGTGAGAGGCGCTGCTTTGAAAGGGCTCTGCCAGCAGCTGGATTGGCAAAACATACGAATAGCTGGTTTGATTTTCTCCAACTGACAGTACTTTCAATGTAAGCACTTAGGGCCCTGACAGGGCAGAGTGCATTCCACCTCCTCTGTCCTTCAGATAGGACAGAGTAGAGAGGAAACGTTGAGAGACCAAAATCCAGACTTCTGGGATATAGAGTTGGAACCTTTGGCACGTATGCAGGGTTTGGACGCAGGGTGACCTTTGACCCGTCAGGGGCAAACCTAGTACACATTGGGTGTACAGAGAAAAACGTGGAGGTCACCCACACGTTTAGCTGAGCAAAGAGCTAAGAGCAAGGCAGTTTTATAAGATAACAAATCTACCTTAATGCTGCTAATAGGCTCAAATGGAGGCTCACAAAGAGCATCCAGGACTAACTGTAGGTCCCATCAGGGGCCAAAGTCCTGCTGGGGGTCTTGTCCTCAGTACGCCCTTCATGAAACGTATCATGAGAGGGTGAGCACCGGGTGTTTTACCCCTCCAGCCTTCGTGGCATGCCAAGATGGCTGACAAAAACACCTTAAAGAGGAACTAAACCCAAAATTAACTTTTTTTAGCTGATAAACTCCCTAGAATGTGTTCAAAATGTTATCTAGCACTATGGCTGTGTTTAGTTTCATATAATTGTGCGTATCTGTGTAAATCGGCTAATTGGCAATATTTTGGCCTAAAAACGTGTTTACGGTAGTCCTTTGGGTTGAACAGAGGTTATTGCACCTTAATTTTCATATTGGTCAGGACTGTTCACTCTGATGTGTCTTGTACACTCTGATGTCACAAAGGTGGTTCAAGCAGAGCCAATCCCCTGCAGAGATGAGAAGGTCCTGCAGCTGTGCATACCTTATATGGAAGTGCTACATTTCACTCCTGACAAGCGGTTTTTTTTTTCTTTTCATTTTTTTAGGCCTTTGGTTTTGGATGGAATGGGTGGAATAGATAAATACATCTACATGTTTATTCTTTGTTGTTGCTTGGTGTATGTTGTTGGCTAGAGGTTTAATTTGTTTTAGGTTGTTGCAGGTGGAGGCGTGAACAAAAGCACAACTCTACCTCCACCCCTCCTTGTCTCTCGACACGCCCATATTCAGGGAGATTTTGGAAGGAGGAGTTACCGATCCACAGGGTGTGGAGTTGCTCTTTAATGGTGGAAAATGAGCGGCCTTTCTCCAGCAGGTCCTGTAAAAAGGTGAGGAGTTGGACCAAGTCACAGGAATATAAAATAATATTCCTCTCCAGACACCTAGCCTCAAAAACACGCCATTTACGAGCGTAGAGAGTCTGAGTTGACTGTGCTCTGGCTCCTTGTATCGTGTTTATGACGTTGCTGGGAAGGCCAGAGGCCATCAGCCTGTTCCTCTCAGCGGCCAGGCTGAGAGCTGCCACAGTTCTGGACGTGGGTGAAAGAACTGCCCGTGTGCCTGAGTCAACAGGTCCCCATGGGGGGGCAGCTGCCACGGTGTTCCTGACGACAGTGAGATTATCTCTGGGAACCACGGTTTCTGTGGCCATCTGGGGGCTATTGATATCAGGGAAAGAGCTCCCTTGCGTACACGTTCCAATGTCACCTGAATCAGAGGGACGGGGGAAAACGCGTAATATAGCGCCCCTGCTGGCCAGTGTGGGCCAGGGCATCTGCTCCCAGTGGCGTGTCTGTTTCCTTCAGAGAGAAGCACAGAGTGCAGTGCATGCTGGTTTTGCATTCGAAGAGATCGACGGATGCCCGCCCGAATCGTGACCAGATCTGGTCCACGACCCGTGGGTTCAGCCTCCATTCTGAGGCTAACAGCGGTCCTCTTGAGAGGGCGTCTGCCCCGTGGTTTGTCTCGCCCGGGACGTATGTCGCCCTCAGAGACAGTATTCTGGGGCCGTACCACGTGAGCAGCTTGTGTGTCGGACCGAGGAGGGGTCGGGACCTCGTCCCTCTCTCCCTGCTGATATAGGACACTGTTGTCCTGTTGTCTGACTTTACCAGGACATGCTGTCCTGCAATCAGCCCCTTTTTCTTTGAAAAAGTGTTTCATTGACAGGTAAACAGCCTTCAATTCCAGGAAGTTGATGTGTAATCTTGCTTCCCGTTGTTTCCAGAGGCCTTAGATGTTCTGGTTTCTGCAGACTGCTTCCCATCCTTCCTTTGAGGTGGTCAGACACTCTGAGCTGATCAGAATCCTCCCTGCACGCCTGAGGGGGGGCAGGACGTGTTTGTTTGTTTAGCCATATTTGTAGAACACGCATTTTAAGAGTGGCTGTGGCACGCAGGGAATGGCTGCTACCAGCCGGTCCAAAAATGCTCTGGCAGAGCTTGAGGGACCCTCTCTGGCCCAGTTGAAAATGTGCCAGACAGAGGCGTATCGAAGAAATACACTCCTCTGAAAGTCGTGCTCTGTACGACATGGTATTGATCCGTACTCCAAAAAACACTGTGTCTGGGATGGTTTCAGCTTGCTTTTCTGTAGGATACATTTGTTTGTTGATCCATATCTGCAAAAGGTGTATTCTTAATAGGGCCCAGGGCACACAGACAATAGCTGCTGCCAACAGGTCCGAGGGACTCTGGCACAGCTTGAGAGGCACTCTCTGGCCTAGCTGGAACGTGCTAGGCAAAGGTGGAGGGCTGAAACCCATGCCTCTGAGAGCCTTGCCCTGTACAGTGTGGAGATGAGCTGTACTCCCAGAAATACGGTAATCTGGGATGTCTGCTGTGTCCAGGAATGGACAGATTGTCTAAATAATTCAGAACTCTGACCCTTTAATCCCTCAGCGGGGTCAGGGCCGCGTCCAGGCATTTCGTGAATGCCCGGGATACGGTTTTCAGGTCAAAAGGTACTGCCAAAAAACTCGGACGCGGAGCCCCTGAAGGCAGAGCGGAGATATTTTCTGTGGCAGGGCAGGATGTTCACGTGGAGGAAAGCGTCTTCCCGATCCACCGTGCAGAAGTAATCTCTCGGTTGAACCAAGCAGATGGCTCGTCTGAGTGTCAACATCCTGGGTTTGCATGTTTTTCTTCTTCTGTTCAGATCCCGGAGGTCCAAGATGGGCCCCAAGCCCTGTTCCCATTTTGGGACCAGGAAGTACTCAGTAGTCTGAGACTTTATTGTCATGTGTGGACGGCAATTTCTCTTTATTACACAAGCGTCTGAGTGTTCTTGTGTGTTTAAACGTTCTGAACCAGCTAGTCTGTGCTCCTCTAACACAGGTACTGGTGGTAAAAGTTCGGCATTTTCTCTCCCTCTGTGAGTGAAAGCGCATGTAATGGTGCAGGGGCATCTCAGGGTCATGCAGGCCTCTGCTTTCTCTCTGCACCGCAGGAGAAGTACTGGGGTGACCCGTGACTTCTGCACAGAGGTGTGGCTTTTCTTTTCCTTTTGTTGGTGGCCCCCTGCAGCTCCTGCAGCTTTTCTGCCTGGTGGGCCTGCAGCATCGAGGCCACTCGTCCTTGTCCATCCCACCAGGGTCCCTCGGGCCCTGACATGGTTAACGTCCGAGAGTCATCCATAGCCTCATGGGTGGATAAGCTCTCAGCGTCACAATGTTCTCGTCGTGGGCATAGGAAAACAACCAGTTAGCGTAGCTGGACAGGTAAGCTGAACATCCTCCTCCTGGACTGTGCTGGTCAGAGAGCCTCCTTGTTAGCCGGGGCTAAACGTGGAGGTACTCGTGAGCCCGCTAGCGGTGCTTAACGGGTCATCGAGCAGCACAGCATCGGTAAATAAACTTAGTTATGTGATGAACTTTACCGTCGATTTGGCTACACAGGATAGCAAAACAGGCAAAACATGAGAAGGTTAGCTAGCAAGCTAGCCCAAGCATTTTCACATACCTCACGATAGAGTCCTTCGTTGTCCGCTCGTAGCCATGCTAATCGTGTTAGCAACGGTGATCGTCCGCCCCGTGTTGTCATGGGTGCTCCCGGTTAGCTGTGCTAACCGTGGGAGCTAGCCAGTTAGCAGCGGGGTTACTCGATTTCCACTCTCCTTTCTCCGGGGTCATCTGTGAGAAAAGCGTTGAGTGTCTTCACGTGTGGCATCCCTGAGCCAACCGGACAGCCCTTGTGGGTGTCCGCTGCTGAAAGGGGGTAGCCAGATCCGCTGAAGCAGGTTCGGGAGCCAGAGCTCGCTGGCCTGCCGGAGTTCTTCGTCCGAAGAAGTCCTCTCGCTGAGCTGCCTGCGGCTGCTAGCCTGTTAGCCTCGTTAGCTTAGCAGGTAGCGTGTTGTGCAGTTAGCGTCCGCTAACCGAGCGGCAGAACAGTAGAAAAGAAAAGGCACAGAAGCTGGCACTCACTGGCCTGCTGGTCTTCTTAGAATTTTGGGTTTTCGCTTTACCTTCTCAGGAGCCATGGCTGAGAAGAGTTGAGCTCGTTAGCAGTGCTAACGTTATCCGGAGACATCTCCCTTGTAGCGTCGCTTTCGCCGGCTAGCTTGCTACTCGTTAGCAGGGTAGCGGTGTGGCACAGTTAGCGCCGTCGAGCGAAGCAGCTGCGAAGAGAGAAGCTTCGAGGTTAGGAGAAAAAACGCTGGACTAGCTCTCGCCAGCCCAGCAATACTCAGGAAATTTCTCTGTACGCTCAGCGTAAAGAGCGAGCTCACCTCTAACGAGCGATGTGACAACAGAGAAGTCCCACGAAGTTTCAGGTTTAAGCGAGGTGAAGGGCAAAAATAGACCGTTTGGATGGGCGTCTGCGTCTAAGTACCCAGAGGGCGGGGCCTCTGGGGTGACGCTGACGCCCCCTGCCATAAAGGCGTGAATGTATTCCTTCAGGTAACCACGCGGGGGCGCAATTTCCCATAGCAATAGTGTTGCACCGAGTGACTGACTGATAAGGGAACTAGTTCAGGTATCCTGCTTCGATAGCAAACCGATGGTGTAGAGGCAGGGCTTCCGACTTGGGACCCGAAGGACCCAGGTTCGAACCCCGGCCACTACACACCTTGGGGTGTCTATGAGTGCACACCTATTTCCCCAGCTCCCCGGGCGCTTTCTATGGCTGCCCACTGCACCACCTGGTGGTGGTTGGGTTAAATGCAGAGACGAATTTCGTCTTGTATGGGAAACATACACAGATGACAAAAATGTGACATTTATTTTATTTTTATTTAACCTGGCCCACTCTACAGGATTATAAATACACTGAAGGCTGTGGACATGTGGCAAGAAGGAAGACAAATCTTCACTTTTGCTTGGCTATCCAATGAATGACCTTTTTCCCCGCAAATCAATGTGCTCCTCCTCCGCCGTAACAAACTATTTCTTTGAGGCTCTGTTTTACCTTGGCAAGCTCCGATCGTGTTACCGTGGGGGTATTGGGTAAAGCTCAGACGGTTTTTAATAAAAACATTGGAGCTGATGTTTTGAAATAGACAAGCAAAAAGACAAGGAGACAGTGAGAACATGTTATCGTGCTTTCATTGCAAATACGTTTGCCAAATTAAACAAAATGTAGAAAGATAACGCCTCCTGAGCGTTGCAATCTATTGAAGGTTCATTTTATTTTAACAGCTGTTGACACGAACTGGATGACATTATTGTTCTTGAGGGGTTATAACAGGAGAAATGTTTTCAGATACAAAGGCTTAGTTCATACAGACATAAGTTATATTAAAACCAAAACATTTCTAAATATGTTTCTATGTTTGGATCTCTAACCTACATAAAAATGAACTTTCCAGTTATTTGAAATGTAGCTCTCTGGAAACCAAGTTTGATGAAATGAGGTCATGGAGAACTTGAGGCTCTGGCATCGAACTGGTAACCATCTACAGTATGATATGTATGAATGGATTGTATGCATGCAAAATGTTGCTATAACCATTTACCATAACACAAACAGACAAAAGGGGAAAGTCCTGGTTCATTGGGAGTGCTCTCTACAACTGATTTTATGTGTTTTTATTTTGCAAGAGATTGTTTTTAAAGTATTTCCATCAATTAATTTACTCTTTGAACAATTCCTTTCAAGTTATTTATAAATTAGCTGAAGTAGGAAATAAAATTCTCCCTTTTCATTCTGCTTTTTTCCCCCAGCTATATTTAGCTCATTTCAGCTTTTTTCAGATAATTTCTTCTTGTTAGCTCATGTCTGCTTCTTTCAGCATAATTGTGCAAACATGCTCTATATGCTGTCTTCTGTTCATTTAAGCTTGTTCTAACTTTTCAGCTAGCTTTTAGCATGTTTAGCTAATTTCAGCTGTTTTCAGATAAATTCTAGTTTTTCATGGTCCTTTCTGCTCATTTCAGCCTAATTAACTTATTTATGCTAACTTCAGTTTGTTATGCTCCTTTAAATATATATATATATTTTTTTGCTAGTTTCAGCTTTTTCTGCTATGGATTTCTGCTTTCGGCCTACGTGACGCGTCAGCGCCTCATTTGCCCTGTTCAAAATGGCAACGGCCACAGAAGCGAAGGACTTTACAAGAAAACACGGTAAAAACTATTATTTCTTTGCTGAGAAAAAATATATTTCTTAGCTGACTTTATAGCACAAGGTTTTTCTGAGCTTAACCGTTTCACGAAATGGTCAAATCTGCTGGATTAAAAAAAGTAGTTCGCCATTTGCACGTTAGCGCGTTAGCATTAGCTTCCGCTAGCTTTGCTAATACATAAGCGCTTTTGAAATTGCGGACCTAAATAAATTAATAAACGCTTTAGAAATAGCGGAACAAATTTTTGGATTAGCGCTGCCCAGCACTGGAATTACCTAATCTAAGGAGATATATAGGTTTCAAAAAAGGCGTTCAATACGGGATCAACTGGACTTTATTTGTTGCAGAAAACGTTTCGACTTCTGTCCAGAAGTCTTTTTCAATTCAAAAAGACTTCTGGACAGAAGTCAAAACGTTTTCTGCAACAAATAAAGTCCAGTTGATCCCGTATTGAACGCCTTTTTTGATTTCATCATGTCCTGGACGACTGAGAATCTTCACCAGCAGATATATAGGTTTCTGTCTGCACAAATGATACTAACTTATCAATACTGTAAATGCTTGTTTAGATAGGTAGGCTTGTTTTAGGCTATAAAAAGAGGTTCTTAAAGTGTGTCACTACACTATTGTACGTGCATTTGAAGTGTAAGGAGCCATAAAACATTCCCTGATGGCAGATAGATTCCTGTTTAAATGCAAAACAGACATGGACGTCTTGCTGATGAAAACAAAGCCAGCTGCGTTTGTGAATCAAAGCTATTTACCGTTTGAAGAAGTCCTCTGCCGAGTACAGTTTGTGGCTGCACAGACACATCTGACTCAACAGCAGGGTCTCAAACCCCTGACAAAGACAGCTCATCTGGTCTGCTCAAATGAAAAACCCTGTGAGTAAATTATGACAGAGAAAACTCTTCAGCATGGAGTCATTACTATAAACACTCCCAGGTAAGAGAGTAAAATAATTCTTCTATAGGGTCGTAAGAAATCCACGTCCTGGTCTCCGTTACATGTGCAAGTCACACGTGTGAAAGTTCTGAAAGCAGTGGCAGGTTCAATATCAAAAGCTCCACACTCCATATTCAAGGTAGGATTGATAGATCTTCAGCAAACTGATACCTCCTGGTCTCCATGTTCAATGTTCTGCAAGCATAACTCTTCATATATTCAAACTGGACATTTCTCTGTACATTTCAACACAGACACACGGCAGAAACTACCGTATTTTCCGGAATATAGGTTGCAGCTTTTTATCATTTTTGCATGCCCTGCGATCTATATTCAGGTGCGACTTATTTATGTCTTTTTATAAAATAAGCTGATTTGTAATCATTTATTAACAAAAATTAAACTGAGACACACTCTTACAATAATGTCAGCTAACAAATATATATTTTTAGGTGTTTATCCTGCTAAAATTATTCATTTATTAAAGAAAAGTTCAGCTCAGACACATATTTGCTATAATTTTTATCAAACAAATAATTGTTTTTAAGTGTTAATCTTCTTAAAAGCCTTGCTGTGCGCTCCTGTGGAAGAGACATTTGCAGCAGAGCTAAACACGGTCCACATTTTGACGTAGGTGCGACCTATATTCCAGAAAATACTGTACCCGCTCCTGGCTTTACGGTTGAACAACACGCTCCTCCACCTGATACTACTAAGCTCAGTCTGTGCTCACAGACGATGCCTCCACGCTTTCTATTTCTTGCAGACGCACATAATCCTGCTGGAGCAAAAAGTCAAACCGTAATTAAAGACAGTTCTCTCCTTCGAGGAGAGATAGTGTAGAAAAAAATGTGGTGTGGGGATAAAACCAGATGTTGGTTTCTGCACATGTTTGCAACACTGGGAAGAAGGACATCCATTCAATTAGAAATTAATTGGAAAAAGCTCCATGCAAGGAGGCAACGGTTATGCTTGTATTTTGATGTTATGAACATATTATCGTCATTTTATATAAATTGTAGTCCAAATGAACTGTTCGAAATGAAAAACATAAAACAAGTAAGTACTGTAGTTTTGTATGTCTTGTTTTATTTACGTCTTTATTTTTACATGCTAAAAGATTATTAAATCATATGAGCTTTGGCTCAGATGATTTAATAAGTTAATTATCATTCAAACTGACCTGGTTTTCTTTTAGCGTCTGCAGAGGCTGACTGAGGCTGAGATTAAAGCGCAGCACATAATTTGCATATATGTGCATGTGAACATGGCGATTCGGCACATATAAATACTCCAAAAGAACGAGTGAGTAAATGAGTGTGTGAAGCTGAGCTCTTCAGTCTAATCCCTGGGTGAATGGTGTGCTGTGTGCCAAGCATTCCTCTGTGTCTTTCTTTGGCTTTCTGGGGATTAGACCCCACTTATATCCAGGGGCCGTGAAGCGGGATCAAAGCCGGCTGAGTTTTTTGGGTTCAGGGGGGCACGGCTGTGGATAGGAAAGCGTGTGTACTCAGGTAGTCTCACCCAGAGGCACGCAGAAACCCAACACCGCAGCCAAGATGTGAGACAGCAGCGCGGGTCACACACACCTGGCTGGGGGTCAAACCAGCAGCAATCCAGTACAGTGTTAACTGGTGACTGACTGCTGGCCTGCAAGATGTAAAGTTTAAACTCCTACAGTAAAGGCAGCCGCTCAGTGAGGTAACACAAACACACATCACAAATGAAACATTTTAATCATGATTAATGATCTCTAAAACTTGCACAAAATTGAAAATGACATAAATTAAATAAAAGCCCAGTGTTCCTTGACAAAATCCACCTTGCCCGCCACTTTTAATGCCTGAGTTTTAAACTACCGGTATACAGTCATGAAATGATGGCGTTCAGTCGTTTTGGTCAAACCTTGAAAATAAAGTTCTGCACAATAATAATAACAATAATAATAATCATATAATTATCATAATAATAATAATGAGAGCTTGCACCATCCATTAATCCATGTTGAGGATAACTCTCAGCTACTACCAATGACAAATTTGAGCTCAATGTTTGTAAAACTGATGAGTTAAAGCAATTTATGGGAATGCCAAGGTCATCTAGCTGTAGTGGCCATCTTGAATTGGGCTGACTCCTAAAGTGATTATTCTTTGTAATTTTCATTAAAATCTCTACATTGGTTCATGAAATATTATGCTAACAGACAGAGTTAACTCTGATAGTTACGGTAATAAAGTTTAAAACGATGCTCTTGCTTAGTAAAATAGCACATGGACTCTGAGTCGGGATGACTCTCAGCTACTACCACCAAAACAAATTTGAGTTCAACTTCTACAGATTAGAACTGACATCAGCTGTAAATGCACAACATGTGATCACTTATAGAGAATTTTATTTAAAAAATAATAATAAAATAAAAGTCCAGTGGACCATGAAATATTTTGCTGACATAACAATTGAATGCAGATAGGCAAAAACATCATCCCCTGCCTTTTGACGGTGGGTGATAAACATGAAGGAACAGCCCAAACAACTGATATGAAGCAACTTTTGAAACACAAAAGATTCCACCAGCTCACAACTTTCATTTTACAAGAAAAAAAAACTAGTTTTCTTAAATCAATGCAAGACAACAGAAAAAAAGTGTTTGGTGTATGTGTTGCAACAATTTAAAAATAATTTGAAATGACCAAAGCACAGCTATATCATCACAGAAAGATAAGAAAATGCTCAGCGGTGCAAGAGCAGGAATTAAAAAGACCAACACAGAGACCCCCGAGGCACACTGAACATAAACTAACTTAATCCTCAAATATGCTAAACGATTACTGAGGAGCTAGTGTGTCTGTGCATGTGTAATATTATGAGACTAAAACCTGCACCGGGAGCCGACATGCGGCTCATGAAAAGATGGGACTAATTACTGCCTGTTAGAAGTATAAAAGCTAATCTGTGTTAATCTATCTGCAGCATCTAAATCTTGATTAACAGCAAAACACAGTTTATTTTAGAAACTCCCTGGGAAACTAAACAAAAAAAACTTCTCAGAATTTCTGCACCAAACAGATAAGCTTAATCACAGTCTGGTAAACAGCGCCAAACCAACTAATTGCACTTTTATCTTGATGCTGTAGCTCTCCTCTTTGATCTGTCAGTAAAAAGAAAATTTACACACGAGTACCATTTGCACACCTTGTGTACTTGTGTCTGCAGGTGTCTTCATCCATCTGCACCCACATATCAAAACTCAGCCGCAAGCCCTCAGATCTGTTCAGCGTTAGCTCCAACATGTGGTTCTGTTTCACGTCTGCTTCCTCTTGACAGATGGAAATAAAATGGGCCCTCATGCACATTGAGGGGGCTTCGGTTTGTTTGTATTTTGCACCACTGGAGATAAGTGTGCACGCTCCGTGAGTTTGACAGAAAGGGATGATAAGATTAAAGAGACGGTCGTCAGGAGCTGAGTGGTGCGGATGACAAAACCACACAAAACAGCTGCTTTTCTACCACGCAAAGGCAAAAAGAAAAGTTTTAAAGGTGATGAAATTCAGACTAAACGAAGTTCGATGCAAAGCACATTTAGTCTCGAACTCTTCAGCAGAGACTGCAGAACAATTCAATAAGATAAGCAAGCAAGAATAATTTTACGGATATAAATTTTTATAAGACAATCTCAAATTTATTCCCTGTAAAAAGCACAGCAGCAGCTGATAATGTAAGAATTATGGTATGGGGGGGAAAAACAGGTCAAACGTTAAAAGCCGCTGATTTACTCGAGGACATTTTATGCTTCTGGGACAGATTTATTAACTGTAAAGTGAAATATGCTCCAAGTTGAACAACAGATGTACAGATTCACGTTCTGGAAAACTCTCAGGAGCCCTGCGTCAGTTCACGTCCAACTTTGTGGGCTGCATGGGGGCCAAGACATGCTGCCAGGTGACGGAACCGCTGTGACGTCTGCTTTCAGACACTCTCGGGATCAAGTTAGGGTTTAATTCTTGCACAGGTCATTTTCGGCTGCAGTTAATTGTCTGTGCAACAAATCACAGAGACAGAAAGATGAGGAAACTGTTGAGAAAATGAGAAATGTGACTGAGATGAAACAGAAGGAGGAAGACAAGATGCTTTTATTCATAGTGCTCCACTCCCTTCATCCTTATCTGCACATGCCCGCAGACTGTGTGAAGACTCACACACAGAGATGAAAGCTCACACATGCAGAGGAGAAGAAGAAGTAGAGGCCGATTTTAGGACTCGCACACAAATAATTCAAGCGGAACCCTTCCCACCTTCACAGCCGCGTTAACAAACCTCAGCCCATACAAGAAGCAAACAATGCCCTGCCATCAATCATGTCTTATCCTGTCAGGCTATGAAACGGACTGGGTGATCATAGTTCCAGTTCAGCAGGGGTCGGCTGACCCCGCGGGGCTCCAGGAGGGGCTGACGTGGTGGATGTAGCTCTTATCTCAGCTCTGGATTACAAAGAACACACAAACTCCTCTGCTGGCATTCACTGAGGGTTTCTGTTTTTTCTTTTTATTTGGTCAACAAGTCGACCTGCACTCCTTCAAACTCACACAGCAAGAAACTGCTGATGAACGACAAGAAGCTGCAAAGATAAACTGCACACATTTTTTTAATGACTGTTTGACATAATTTGGTGTAAATCAAACAAACCACTTTATTTTTTTTTTGGCCTGCAGCTGAATTTGTGTTTTGAAGTGAAACATTTGTGGTTTTGCCCGTGTCTTTGTGCGCATGCGTTAGCAAAACATCTCATGAAAACACAAAAAATGAGCTTGAACTCTGTCCGATTTTAACGAAACTGAGCTAAACTCTGTTGTGTAGTGGCTGAGAGTCATTCCTAACGGATACTCTGAGCATGAACAGACTGAGAGAGATCTCAAAATATTGGCCCTCATGCACGAACCGTTCGTACGCACAGATTTGTTCTTATACTGTGCGTACGAGTGATTTAGGATCATTTGTGGCATTCAACAATGTTTTCGTATCCTAGGATTTTTTTCAGATACGAACAAAATTTACGTGTGGTCCAGACCTGTCGTATAATTTACGAGGAGTCGGTCTGCTGTTATCCAGACGGCCTTTTCTCCACTAATAACTTTATATTTCGTTATTTAGAAAATATTTTGAGTTTAAAAACAATTAAATGCAACCACACATATTGGTTTAATTAAAGCGGCTTCAACACCCCCCCCACGTCCACCACCTTGCGCCACCCGCGCGTGGCCCCCCGCGCCACTCATGTCGACCACCGTGTGCCACGCAACGCGCCCGCGCAACCACGCCACGCGCCCCCACCCCGCGCAACTCATGTCGACCACCGTGTGCCACGCAACGCGCCCGCGCAACCACGCCACGCGCCCCCACCCCGCGCCACTCATGTCGACCACCGTGTGCCACGCAACGCGCCCGCGCAACCACGCCACGCGCCCCCACCCCGCGCCACTCATGTCGACCACCGTGTGCCACGCAACGCGCCCGCGCAACCACGCCACGCGCCCCCACCCCGCGCCACTCATGTCGACCACCGTGTGCCACGCAACGCGCCCGCGCAACCACGCCACCACGCCACGCGCCCCCACCCCGCGCAACTCATGTCGACCACCGTGTGCCACGCAACGCGCCCGCGCAACCACGCCACGCGCA
>JBBPBX010000004.1:50032-70077 GCA_038048925.1 Garcialebias charrua | reverse complement strand
CGCGTGACCCCCCGCGCCACTCATGTCGACCACCGTGTGCCACGCAACGCGCCCGCGCAACCACGCCACGCGCCCCCACCCCGCGCAACTCATGTCGACCACCGTGTGCCACGCAACGCGCCCGCGCAACCACGCCACGCGCCCCCACCCCGCGCCACTCATGTCGACCACCGTGTGCCACGCAACGCGCCCGCGCAACCACGCCACGCGCCCCCACCCCGCGCCACTCATGTCGACCACCGTGTGCCACGCAACGCGCCCGCGCAACCACGCCACGCGCCCCCACCCCGCGCCACTCATGTCGACCACCGTGTGCCACGCAACGCGCCCGCGCAACCACGCCACGCGCCCCCACCCCGCGCAACTCATGTCGACCACCGTGTGCCACGCAACGCGCCCGCGCAACCACGCCACGCGCCCCCACCCCGCGCAACTCATGTCGACCACCGTGTGCCACGCAACCGCCGCCACTCATGTCGACCACCGTGTGCCACGCAACGCGCCCGCGCAACCACGCCACGCGCCCCCACCCCGCGCCACTCATGTCGACCACCGTGTGCCACGCAACGCGCCCGCGCAACCACGCCACGCGCCCCCACCCCGCGCCACTCATGTCGACCACCGTGTGCCACGCAACGCGCCCGCGCAACCACGCCACGCGCCCCCACCCCGCGCCACTCATGTCGACCACCGTGTGCCACGCAACGCGCCCGCGCAACCACGCCACGCGCCCCCACCCCGCGCAACTCATGTCGACCACCGTGTGCCACGCAACGCGCCCGCGCAACCACGCCACGCGCCCCCACCCCGCGCCACTCATGTCGACCACCGTGTGCCACGCAACGCGCCCGCGCAACCACGCCACGCGCCCCCACCCCGCGCAACTCATGTCGACCACCGTGTGCCACGCAACGCGCCCGCGCAACCACGCCACGCGCCCCCACCCCGCGCAACTCATGTCGACCACCGTGTGCCACGCAACGCGCCCGCGCAACCACGCCACGCGCCCCCACCCACTCATGTCGACCACCGTGTGCCACGCAACGCGCCCGCGCAACCACGCCACGCGCAACTGTCGGCACGGCCCCCCCACCCCGTGCCACTGTCGCACACACACACACACACACACACACACACACACAGCGCCGCTGCAGAGACAGGGGAGAAAAAAGCGAAACCAGCTTATACAGTTGTTTCATGTCATTTTTAATATAAACTGCCTGTTGACTGTGGGCGCTCACTGATGTCATCTGTATTCTGTGTGGGTCTGCGCTCAGATCCGGGGCTGACACTATGATCAAAGGCGAGTCAATTTTAATTCGCCAAACGCGTTTGTGTGTTTTCTGACGCATAAAAGCCGGAATGAATGGACACTTCCTGCTCGCGGTGGCAGGAAACTATATCCTTATATGGTGTTTTGAGGGGTGGGAATTATGTAAATAACCTCTCGCGTGCACGAGCAGGTGAATAGAACAGGTGGGATTCATCATTATTTACACAGCTCATATACACACATTTCCTGACGATAGAAGACTTTGTTGGATCTGACGTGGCATGTTCGTACGAACGCTTCGTACGAACAAAAGTAGGAGAAATTTAGGATAAAAATACGAACATTTTCGTGCATGAGGGCCAATGTCCCAGTGGCTTTTAAACCCCAAAATACATTACGGCAAAGACTGGTTCATCCCAAAGATCCAGTCCCCTGGCACAAACAGAGTAATATTGTGTATGCTGTTCAGTGTCAGGAGGGCTGTGATCAGTCTTATATCAGGGAAACTAAACAGCCACTGGCCAAAAGGATGGCCCAGCACAGAAGATCAACATCATCAGGTCAGGACTCTGCGGTCTACACTCATCTCCAGGCCAGCGGTCACTCTTTCAGGGATGAAGATGTTCACATCCTTGATAGAGAGGAACGATGGTTTGAGAGAGGAGTAAAGGAGGCCATCTTTGTGAAAAGAAACCGTCCATCATTAAACAGAGGTGGAGGCCTCCGGGTTCAACTGTCTCCCTCTTACAATGCTGTTATTGCTAGTATCACTCAGCCCTCTGTGAATAGCAAACAACCATCAGGGTGCTAACGATCCATCGTTAGGCTGATGGTCCTCCTTGATCATGTGAGCAGCTGGTTTCGGCTGTCATCAGCCAACTGGTTGATCCACTGTGAGATGGTGCTATTTATAAGACTGAGCTGAACATAGCATATCAGACTGAGGAAGTCTTTTGGACGAAAGACGAAACGTTTCTACAATTTTTTTGCTTTGTTTTGTTTTTTGAATGTCCAAAGGACCAGACTTGGCTTTTTTTTTAGATTTTTCTACCTGGATTATTGAGCATGCATCAGGGTACAGTTGAATTGTTGTTTTCTAGTTGCTTAATCATTACTTTTGTCATTGTTTGAGATTTTGTATTGGTTCTGAACACTCCTAGCCAAAAGAGGTTTTGTATTAATATTAGTTACAGACTTAAATCAATTTAACTATGCCAACATGCTGTTCATTTGTTAAACCTCAATCTTTGAAGAGTCATTGTAGATTAATGCTACTTTGGGAACTATAATCTACACTGATTTCACAACTTTGCAAATTTAGCCTACTCGAATAATTCTATTTGGGGGGGGTTACCTAAATATTTAAAACAAGTCTCGCCATAGACACTAATTTTTTTAAGAAAACCAAAAACCTCTGTCATTCATCTAAAGGACAACAGACAATTAGACCAAACTATATTTTCTTTTTATATTATAGATCTAACTTTAACCAAATTATGAATGGAAGAATAGTTTAGAAGAAGAGGCCTTTGTTACAGCAGCCCTCCTGAACCTTCTATAGGTATAGATCCCTATATCTAACTTTTACAGCATGACCCACCCTTTAATTGGTAATTGTAGCTGATCTAAACCATGATAGCTAACTCACCAGGTGCATATAGGTAAGGCTAATGTAAAAAACCAATCATAAACCCACCTAAAACCACATAAATGCATGACACATTGAACCAGAATGGCACAGACTTGAAACCACCCAGCCAACAACCTTTGATGTAGGGATCTGCGTCTCCACATTGGTCTCCAATCTTTATCCAAGGGTCGCCTCCTCTGCATCAATCAAGGGATCCCCTCTACATGCTGATACAAAAACAAATGTTGCTGATTAAATCAACAAATCTAATAGTTTTGGAATTACCGCTGTGGAATTATCGCTATGGATTATAAACTTTGTTTTCCAAGGGATTACAGACTCAGTTTCCAAGGGATTACAGACTTAGTTTTCCAAGGGATTATAAATTTTGCCGCATTGGGATTACCTACAAACAGTATGGAATTACCAACAAACAATATGGGATTATAATTTTTTTTTCCACTTGTTGGATTACATCAAGATCAGAGACAATTGGTAGTGTCCTTTTGTGTTGGAACTCATCCCCATGGACGGGTGATGACTTCCAAAAGGGGGGAATGTAGTTGACCTGACCCTGGTCTCTGGGGCTGGTCTCTCTGAGCTGGTCTCTCTGAACTGGTTGTGAAAATCCCTTTTCACCGAATCTCTCAGTGACTCACCTTTTCTTTAAATCTTCAAGAAATAAGACAGTGAACACTGATTTATTCCATTTAAATTGAATCTACGCATCCCACATTATACCCGACCCCTTTGGCCCCTCCCATAGGTGGTGAGCCCATGGGAAGGGGGACCCACGTCTCCTCTTCGGGCTATGCCCGGCCGAGCTCCATTGGTAAAGGCCCGGCCACCAGGCGCTCGTCAACGTGCCCCACCTCCGGGCCTGGCTCCAGAGTGGGGCCCTGGTGACTCGCGTCCGGGCGAGGGAACATTGATTCCATTTCTGTTACTCATCATAGTGCAATGTGGGATGGGTGGTGGCCGAGGGCGTGGACCCTAGCGTTCTGATCCTCGGCTACAGAACCTGGCCATTGGGACATGGAATGTCACCTCTCTGGTAGGGAAGGAGCTTGAGCTAGTGTGTGAGGTTGAGAGGTTCCGGCTAGAAATAGTCAGACTCACCTCAACATATGGCTTTGGCTCTGGAACCAGTTTCCTTGAGAGGGATTGGACACTCTTCCACTCTGGAGTTGCCCCTGGTGAGAGGCGCCAAGCAGGAGTAGGCATACTTGTTACCCCCATCTTGGTGCCTGTACGTTGGGGTTCACCCCGGTGAACGAGAGGGTAGCCTCCCTTCGCCTACGTGTGGGGGGACGGGCTCTGACTGTTGTTTGTGCCTATGCGCCAAACGGTAGCTCAGATTACCCACCCTTTTTGGAGTCCTTGGAGGGGGTATTGGAGAGTGTGCCTCCTGGGGACTCCCTTGTTCTACTGGGGGACTTCAACGCTCATGTGGGCAATGACAGTGAGACCTGGAGGGGTGTGGTTGGGAGGAACGGCCTCCCGATCTGAACCTGAGTGGTGTTCTGTTTTTGGACTTCTGTGCTCGTCATGGTTTGTCCATAACGAACACCATGTTCAGGCATAAGGGTGTTTATACTGTATGTGCTCTTGGCACCAGGACACCCTAGGTCGCAGTTCGATGATCAACTTTGTTGTCATCTCATCTGATCTACGGCCACATGTCCTGGACACTCGGGTGAAGAGAGGGGCGGAGCTGTCCACTGACCACTACCTGGTGGTGAGTTGGCTCCGATGGTGGGGGAGGATGCCGGTCAGACCTGGCAGACCCAAACGTATTGTGAGGGTCTGCTGGGAACGTCTGGCAGAGTCTCCCGTAAGACGGAGCTTTAACTCCCACCTCCGGGAGAGCTTTGAACACGTTCCGAGGGAGGCGGGGGACATTGAGTCCGAGTGGGCCATGTTCCGCGCCTCTATTGTCGAGGCAGCTTATCAGAGTTGTGGCCGCAAGGTTGTTGGTGCCTGTCGTGGTGGCAACCCTCGAACCCGGTGGTGGACACCGGCGGTGAGGGATGCTGTCAAGCTGAAGAAGGAGTCCTATTGGGCCTTTTTGGCCTGTGGGACCCCGGAAGCAGCAGATAGGTACCGACAGTCCAAGCGGCATGCGGCTCGGGTGGTTGCTGAGGCAAAAACTCGGGCGTGGGAGGAGTTCGGAGAGGCCATGGAGAATGACTTCCGTACGGCTTTGAGGCGATTCTGGTCCACCATCCGGCGTCTCAGGGGGGGAAAGCGGTACGCGACCAACACCATTTATGGTGGGGATGGCGTGCTGTTGACCTCAACTCGGGATGTTGTGAGTCGGTGGGCGGAATACTTCGAAGACCTCCTCAATCCTACTGGCACGTCTTCCACTGAGGAAGCGGAGCCTAGGGACTTTGGGTCGGGCTCTCCAATCTCTGGTGCTGAGGTCAACGAGGTGGTTAAAAAGCTCTGCAGTGGTAGGGCTTCGGGGATGGATGAGATTCGCCCTGAGTTCCTTAGGGCTCTGGATGTTGTGGGGTTGTGTTGGCTTACGCGACTCTGCAATATTGCGTGGACATCGGGGACAGTTCCCTTGGATTGGCAGACTGGGGTGGTGGTTCCCCTATTCAAAAAGGGGGACCGTAGGGTGTGTTCCAACTATAGGGGGATCACACTCTTAAGCCTCCCTGGTAAGGTCTATTCAGGGGTTCTGGAGAGGAGGGTCCGTCGGATAGTCGAACCTCGGATTCAGGAGGAGCAGTGTGGTTTTCGTGCTGGTCGTGGAACACTGGACCAGCTCTACACCCTCAGCAGGGTCCTGGAGGGTGCGTGGGAGTTTGCCCAACCAGTTTACATGTGCTTTGTGGACTTGGAAAAGGCATTCGACCGCGTCCCTCGGGGGGTTCTGTGGGGGGTACTCCGGGAGTATGGGGTACCAGGCCCATTGATATGGGCTGTTAGGTCCCTGTACGACCGGTGTCAGAGCTTGGTCCGCATTGCCGGCAGTAAGTCAGGCTCGTTTCCAGTGAGAGTTGGACTCCGCCAAGGTTGCCCTTTGTCACCGATTCTGTTCATAACTTTTATGGACAGAATTTCTAGGCGCAGCCAAGGTGTTGAGAGGATCCGTTTTGGTGGCCTTAGAATCGCTTCTCTGTTTTTTGCAGATGATGTGGTCCTATTGGCTTCATCAGGTCGTGATCTACAGCTTTCGCTGGAGCGGTTTGCAGCCGAGTGTGATGCGGCCGGGATGAGGATCAGTTCCTCCAAATCCGAGGCCATGGTCTTGAGCCGGAAAAGGGTAGCATGCCCTCTCCAGGTCGGGGAGGAGGTCCTGCCCCAAGTGGAGGAGTTTAAGTATCTCGGGGTCTTGTTCACGAATGAGGGAAAACTGGAGCGTGAGATCGATAGGCGGATAGGTGCAGCATCCGCAGTGAAGCGGGCGCTGTACCGGTCTGTCGTGGTGAAGAGAGAGCTGAGTCGAAAGGCAAAGCTCTCAATTTACCGATCGATCTACGTTCCCACCCTCATCTATGGTCATGAGCTTTGGGTTGTGACCGAAAGAACGAGATCTCGGATACAAGCGGCTGAAATGAGTTTTCTCCGCAGGGTGTCTGGACTCTCCCTTATGCCTGGTCCCCACCAAACTTGTCAGAACGCTCCTGCCGCCCCCTTTTGGCCGCTTGTCACGTCCCCACATAGCCACTGAAGACCGTCTGATGACGCGCACTGGGGGTGGCAGAGGGGAGGTGGTCTAGCTCATTTTCCGGGTCAGTTGCTGTGTTTACTACAGCTCCGACAGTCTTTGGTGAGATTAAAACGTTTTTTGATGTTTGGGGTGATCAAACGCTGGAGTGGACAGCTGTAACTGGTTAAAATGCCAAGTTTATTACCGGAGTTTGGTTCCAATTCATGGAGGCTCCATCGGGTAAGTTTAAAAAGTCAAAAAAAAGTCCCGTTGGTCGCATAGCAGAGGTTCTCCCGACTGTTTGCTGGACGCGTCGAGCCACCAGAGATCGAATTTTATGACGTTGGCGGCTCGACGCGTAGGTTGCTTTGGACGCGCGCGTGCGTGGAAAGGAACTGCAACGTGCCGTCACGCCGCTTCAATCACTTAAAACGCGCCGCGTCACGGTTCACCGCGACTCCACGCGTCCCCCCATAGACTTTGAATGTAAACCGGCCGCTTCAGCCGCCCGACACCGGTGCAGTGGGTAACCGGCATTAGAGATAGGGTGAGAAGCTCAGTCATCCGGGAGGGACTCGGAGTAGAGCCGCTGCTTCTCCACATCGAGAGGAGCCAGTTGAGGTGGCTCGGGCATCTGGTTAGGATGCCTCCTGGACGCCTCCCTGGTGAGGTGTTCCGGGCATGTCCCACCGGGAGGAGACCCAGAGGAAGACCCAGGACACGCTGGAGGGACTATGTTTCTCGGCTGGCCTGGGAACACCTTGGGATTCCCCCAGAGGAGCTGCTCATGTGGCTGGGGAGAGGGAAGTCTGGGCCTCCCTACTTAGGCTGCTACCCCTGCGACCCGACCCTCTGTATGAAAAGACACTATGACAAGCTCTGTATGAAAAGAATTGTGTGCAAAAAAATTACACAAAGAGAAATATTGTTGACAAACCATGGATGACAAAAGGGTTGAGAAATGCTTGTAAAAAAAAAGAACTATTTGTATTCATGCTTCTTGAAATTGCGAAGTCAGAACGCTGAAGAAAAATATAAAAAGTAAAAAAAAAATTAGTAGGGATTATAAGGAAACAATAATTTTTTCATAGTGAATTATTAGATAAAAGCAATGGTGACATGAAAGCAACATGGCGAGTAATGAATAGTGTTTTGAAGAATCATAAAGTAAAAACAGGTATTTCACAATATTTTGTAAAGGACAACGATGAAATTCATGATGAGAATGAAATTGTAAATTAATTTAATCAACATTTTTTGAATGTTGGATCAAGCCTTGCAGCTAAAATACCAAAAATAGATAATAACGTGAGCCATTCAATTATAAGTTGTGCAAACAGTATTTTTCTAAATGGAACTGACAAAGAGGAAATAATGAATGTAGTAAAAAATCTTACAGACAAGAGATCAAAAAACTGGGTGGACATGGATATGATGTTTGTAAAGGACATAATGAGTCATGTTATTTAGCAGTTTACAGTACATACATATGTAATTTATCATTTTCAACAGGAATATTCCCAGATAACATGAAAGTAGCTAAGGTAGTTCCTCTTTTTAAAAATGGTGATAAATGTGTGTTCAACAATTATAGATTTATATCCTTGTTACCACAGTTCTCATAAATTATTGAGAAACTATTTGTGAACAGTCTAGATCAGGGGTGTTCAGACTTTTTCAGCATGCGAGCTACTTTTGAAATGATCAAGTTAAAGTGATCTACCTACTATAAGGCCCGTTTACACGAGAACAACCCGTGGAAACATTAGTGATTTTTCAATGTTTATTGGGGGTAATAAACAAAAAATAAGTTTGCTTACATGGAAAATGCTGTTGTTTTCATGTCAGTCGGGTTGCCAGATATGGAATTATGAACTATAATACTGTGGCTTTAAAATTATAGTATTTTGACCTAAACTGTTGTGTTTGCTGAGTAAAGATGTTCTAAGATTCAATTCAATTCAGTTTATTTATATAGCGTCAATTCACAAAAGAAGTAATCTCAGGGCACTGAACAGACAATTTTTTTTTAATGTCATGCTGCGATCTACCAGTACTACCTCAGAGATCTACCAGTAGATCGCGATCTACCTAATGAGCACCCCTGGTCTAGATCAATTTATAGATAAACAAAATATTCTAAGCAACAGTCAGTATGGGTTTAGAGCAAAAAACTCTACATCAATGGCTCTCATGGAATTAATGGAACAAATAACTACTGCTGTCGATCAAAAACAATATTGTGTCAGTATTTTTGTTGATTTAAAAAAAGCATTCTGATACTATTGATCACACCATTCTCCTTGAAAAATTGAACAAATATGGTATTAGAGGACCAGCATTACAGTGGGTATCTAGCTATTTGAAAGATAGGAAACAGTTTGTACAGATAAATGATGTAAGATCTGCCCTCTGTAATATCACATGTGGAGTTCCTCAAGGCTCAGTACTTGGACCAAAGCTATTTATTTTATATGTGAATGACTTGGTAAATGTGTCAGGACTCCTTAAATGTGTACTTTTTGCTGATGATACCACATTTTTTTGTTTGGGTGAAAATATAGAACAAATGTTGGAATTGATGAAGACAGAATTTGTCAAAATACAAACTTGGTTTAAACTTAATAAATTATCATTAAATCTAGATAAAACTAATTACATGATATTCAGTAATAAAAAGAAAACTGTTGATGTTCCATTCAAAATTGAGGGTGTTGAGATTTGTAGAGTGAGTGAGGTGAAGTTTTTGGGTGTTATCATTGATGATAAACTGACATGGAAACAACACATAAATTCTGTAAGAATAAAAATAGCTAAATCGATTGCAGTACTGTACAAAGTCAGAGACTTATTGAATGATAAAGCTCTGTGTTTGTTGTATAACACAATCATTGTTCCACACTTAATCTATTGTATTGATGTTTGGGGAAAAGCGTGTAAAACAATCACAAAGCCTAGTTTTGTCTTACAGAAAAGAGCTGTAAGAATTATCACTAGAAAACATTACTGTCATCCATCAAGCTCATAATATTTTATCATTTATGTATAGGGCTCAGAATAATGCATTACCTTTAAATATCCAAATGCATTTTGTCAAAAGACAAAGTTGTTAATCTTAAGGGGACATATATATTTGTAAAACCACAATTCAGAACTAGTTTGAAGGGACGGTCTACCTCAATCCAGGGAATTGGATTATGGAATGATCTGGAGAATGAAGTTAAAAATGCCAAGTCAATGTTTACATTTAAGAAAATGATCAAAACTAAATTGTTAAAATATATGAAGTAGCGTAATGTGTATTGTATTANACAATTCAGAACTAGTTTGAAGGGACAGTCTACCTCAATCCAGGGAATTGGATTATGGAATGGCTTGGAGAATGTAGTTAAAAATGCCAAGTCAATGTCTACATTTAAGAAAATGATCAAAACTAAATTGCTAAAAAAATATATATATGTATATGAAGTAGCGTAATGTGTATTGTATTAGTTAGAAAATTAGATAGAGTTTTTCATTTTGTTCTGTTACTGGAAGATTATTTTTGTTTGAATTGATTGTTTGAAAAAAGGGGCAGATATAATAAGATTTTTTCTTCTTTCTGCTACCTTTCTTTTTTTTTACATTTTGTATGTTATCATTTATGGGACTGTTTTGTATTGTTTTTTTGTTTTTGTTTTTTAAATGAACAAATTTAACAAACATAAATATAAATTTACTAAGACTCATTTCTGGTGGCCTACGCTTACACAAGATATAAAGGAATTTGTTATAGCATTTTGCACCTGTGCCAGAAATAAAACAGGAAACAACCCCCTTTTAGACTGTTGCAACCACTACCTACGCCCAGCCGTCCATGGTCACACATATCGGTGGACTTTGTCACAGGCCTGTCTCCATCAGAAGGTAACACTATCATTCTAACTGTCATTGACAGATTTTCTAAGGCTGCCCATTTAATTCTGCTACCCAAACTACCATCTGCTCTGGAGATAGCTCAACTCCTTGTCCAGCATGTTTTAGGATCCATGGCATCCACTCTGATGTGGAATATGCCCACAACTCGCATAGATCTACAGCCACAGGTATGTCACATTTTGAAGCCTCTCTTGGCTACTAGGCTTGTTATAGATTAACCGATTCGATCGGATATCCGGTTTGACAAGCTAGCGATGTGGTTGCGGTAGCAGCCACGTAAACCGACAGCAACCAGCCACAAATTCAGAGATGAACCGGTTGAAAAGACACGGACCGGGTATCGCGAGACTTGCTAGGTTTACAATGCGTTTCTAAAACAACGCGAGAGCGAAGCTATTCTCACATGCGCCATAGCTCACCAAGAGGACGAGCATGGATGTAAATAGTAGGGATGGGGCCGATCCGATCCAGTATCGGTATCGGTATCCGATACTAGCATTATTTAAGTATCGGGTATCGGATCAAACCTGCCGATACTTTTCCGATCCAGCTTCAAAGAGCACTTGTGTTCAATCACAATCTGTGACTGCCCTTTTTAACATTGTGTGAGATAAACCCAATGAAGACACTCTTAAGCCTTACAATAGGGGGGTTCCCTATTGTAAGGCTTAAGAGTGTCTTCATTGGGTTTATCTCACACAATGTTAAAATGAATAGTTTGGGTGCAAAAGTTTCATTATACAGAGTCAAATACCTGAACAGTATCGGATCGGGAAAGTATCGGTATCGGTCGATACTGAGTTAATAAGTATCGGTATCGGATCGGAAGTGAGAAATGTGGATCGGTGCATCCCTAGTAAATAGTAGCTGCCGCACGCTAGCGAGTCACCGCAAAAGATTTTCAATACATCAGCCAGATAAAAATCTAAAGTGTGGAATATTTTCGGGTTTTACTAGAAGGATGGGAAACTCGACAAAAGCCACGCTATTTGTAAGCTATGCAGCGCACCTCCGAAGTACACTGGTAGCACAACAAACCTCGACCAACAACTTTTCAAGCCTCACAACAACAAACAGGAGCATGCAGCTGCCACACACAAAGCGACGGGTAACGTTATCACTAAATTTTACTGGCAACTCAGTGATAGTTCACGAGCTACACAGGCCTTGAAGATCTCTTCCACACTGCAGTAGCTTTGGACCCCCGTTTTAAGTCCTTGCCCTTCTTCAGTAGCAGTGATAACTCCTGTCAATGAGCCCACAGAATGGGTGAACAGTCTTGTTGTTACACAGAAGAATAAACACGTTGTTGGACCCGAACTGCGTTGTCTCAGCCTTCACCTATAATATAAGCTGCATGACTATGACCCACAGCCATACAAGATTAATAAGAAGCATAAAGCTACAACAGTAGCCATGATGCAGAGAGGACATTCACAAGCCTATCAGCAGAAGCAACATCCCTGCATCACAAGGTAAATCCCCCAACACACTGTCAAAATACATATTACAGTGCATTCAGTTACAGTCTGCTGTGTTTTGTTGCTGTCACTAGATTTATTCTGCCTACTGTTTTTTGATTGTTTACACTGCATTTAACCATACTGTACACTAAATGTAATGTCATGTTTTATTTCTAGGTAACGGGGGATTCAGTTCAGAGAGGTCCAGTGCAGACTGAACCTGCAAATGGAGATCTGGATGTCTGCAATGATACACCCCAGACCCAAGATGAGCATACAGGTTTGTGTTTTATAACTTGTGATCAAGAATGAGCTGACTTTGTCTTAAACTTGTGCTGCAGTCATTGTATCAGCATAAAACACATTCACTATAATGAGAGAATCTGCATGCACAGAAAGAGTTAAATAATAATCATGATGATAATGATATATCTTTTACACATGTACACGAGTCCCTACATAAATAAATTCTGAACATCAGATGAAGATTTTTACATAAAATGGTAAAGTCAGTAAAAAAAAAACTTCATGGCAAACATAGCCAGTAATATATGGTGCATGTTTTCTATTTCAGATGATGAACCACCTTGTAAAAAGAAGAAAATGTCAGCGCTGGACGAGCTGTTGGGAGAAGACTTTGAAGTGAGGATGGCAACTAGATCTGTGAGGGACCAGGCCAGTGAAGAAGTCAAGAGGTACAGAGAGCGTGAGGTACAGAGAGCATGTTTTTATATTAATCCGTGCCCACCTGCTCACACAAACTCATGTTCGTGCTGCTGTTGTTAGGCGTACTGTTCTTGCATTATGTTTTGTATTATTAAGTTCAAGTTCAAGTGTTTATTTGTCATATGCAGGTTAACACAGGGTTAACTTAGTACAATGAAATGCTCAGGATGAGAAAAAACGATTTTGACTTGCTAAAAAACACACAACAAGCAAACAGGAAATACTAAAGCATGCAATAAGGGTACAAAATAAACTACCAAAAAGTGAAACAGTAATTATAATATTTACAAAGTTTCTGAAGAGAAAAATAGTAAACAACATGGTAGAATTTTAACGGTGAAGCAGGATGAATTTGTGTGAATAACTATTTCAAGGTAGTAATGAAATATAAGCTAAAATGCACATGATCTATATTGCACATAACTACTAAACTACAGGTTGTGTGACAGGTTATTGCACAGTGGGTTATTGCACAGCGGGTTATTGCACAGGAGCTTTGTGCTTAGCTTATTCCTGGTTTTTTTTTCCTAGTGATTTTTATTTTATTACATGCTGCTGTAACCATTTGTGCCTTTTATATTTTTTCTGTATTTTCTGTAGGAAATTTTCTTTTAGCTGGTCTTTTTAGGTCCATGTTTAAAAATAAACACATTTAACATGTGATTATTTTGTTTGGCTTTTTACTTTATTTTTACCAGTGCTTTACAGCACCCTTTTAGATATGATATATGTGGACTTTTACAAATTTAAAAATGCTCTAAGAATGTCACATTTATAGAAGTGGTCCTTTTTCTTTCATAATGAAATATTTGTCTACCGGTACATCAACAAATGTTAAAACGTAGAATTATTTGAAGTTTAATCGAATCGAGCCGAATCGAACCGAATCGTTTTTACCTTGCATCGAATCGAATCGTTCCGTTTTTAAAATAAATCGTTTTTGAATCGAATCGTAACCTTTGTATCTAGATGTGAATCGAATCGTCTGTCACACAGAGATGTACAACCCTATTGGCTACATGCCTCCCTTGTCCCCCAGTCAGGAGACGGACATCACCATGCTTTTCATCCAGCACCCCTTCTGCCGATGTTGACGTTTCTGGCTCCAAGCCAAGGCAGCTCTCTTACCCAAAACAAGACGTTTGCCAACGTTCTGCTGCACCATCCTACCAGGTGGGTCAAAAAGTATGGCTCTCCACCAGAGACATCCACCTAAAAGACACCCCCAGGTAGCTTATTCCTGGTTTTTTTTTTTTCTAGTGATTTTTATTTTATTACATGCTGCTGTAACCATTTGTGCCTTTTATATTTTTTCTGTATTTTCTGTAGGAAATTTTCTTTTAGCTGGTCTTTTTAGGTCCATGTTTAAAAATAAACACATTTAACATGTGATTATTTTGTTTGGCTTTTTACTTTATTTTTACCAGTGCTTTACAGCACCCTTTTAGATATGATATATGTGGACTTTTACAAATTTAAAAATGCTCTAAGAATGTCACATTTATAGAAGTGGTCCTTTTTCTTTCATAATGAAATATTTGTCTACCGGTACATCAACAAATGTTAAAACGTAGAATTATTTGAAGTTTAATCGAATCGAACCGAATCGAACCGAATCGCTTTTACACTGCATCGAATCGAATCGTTCCGTTTTTAAAATAAATCGTTTTTGAATCGAATCGTAACCTTTGTATCTAGATGTGAATCGAATCGTCTGTCACACAGAGATGTACAACCCTATTGGCTACATGCCTCCCTTGTCCCCCAGTCAGGAGACGGACATCACCATGCTTTTCATCCAGCACCCCTTCTGCCGATGTTGACGTTTCTGGCTCCAAGCCAAGGCAGCTCTCTTACCCAAAACAAGACGTTTGCCACCGTTCTGCTGCACCATCCTACCAGGTGGGTCAAAAAGTATGGCTCTCCACCAGAGACATCCACCTAAAAGACACCCCCAGGAAGATGGCTCCTCGGTTCATCAGTCTTTTCCCCACCATCAAAATAATCAACCCCTCTGCAGTTCGACTACAAAATCCCCAGTTCTATGAAGATTCATTCTACCTTCCATGTTTCCCAAGTCAAGCCTGTCTCAGAGAGCCATAGGCATTGCAACCATTATATGTGAAGTGGCATGTCCCCCCACATTAAAAAAACTTTCATTTGGACCCCTCCCACCCCAATTTACTTTAAAATGTTAGTTCAAACGGCGGTTTATCATTTGTCAGAATGCATTGCAGTGTAAACAACATGGCAATGTCAGTGTGACAATATTTTATAAAAAAAAAAAAAAAGTTTTTCCTGCCGTTTGTTACCCAGTTTAGCGGACGCTATCTGCGCCACATGCTACCTGCTAAGCTAACGGAGCTAGTGGGTTAGCCACCACAAGCAACACATCGAGGATTCAATGTTTCTGGCTGTTTCCTTTCCCAGTTTAGCGAGAAGCTACTTGCGCAAAACGCTACCTGCTAAGCTAATGGAGCTAGCTGCTTAGCCACCACAAATGGCTAAGCGAGAGGATTCAACTTTTTTTCCCGTTGTTTTCATCACCCAGTTTAGCGAAACGTTATCTGCACCACACGCTACCTGCTAAGCTAACGGAGCTAAGAGGCTATCCACCTCGAACAACGCAACGGACAGACTTCTTCACACCAAGTTTAGCTGTGTCCAAATGGTAAAAACTTGACGCTTCTTCTCGACAATGACTCCGGAGAAGAACAAGAGCACATAAAAACAAACTATTTTGCCACCCAGATACGAACCACATGCTTTCCTTGACCAAGACTCATTTCTAGTGGCCCTCCATGTCCTCGGATGTCAAGACTTTCATAGCAGCCTGCCATACCTGCACCAGAAACAAGTCCGGTACTCAGCCCTCTGCTGGTCTCCTGTAGCCACTGCCTACTCCCAGCCATCCCTGGTCACACACTGCCCTGGACTTTGTCACAGGCCTACCCCCTTCTGATGATAACACCACCATTTTGACTATTGTTGACTGTTTTTCTGAAGCTGCCCATTTTGTTCCCCTCCCCAAGCTTCCCTCGGCCCTTGAGACTACATAGCTCATGACCCAACACGTGTTCTGGATCCATGGCATCCCATCCGAATTTGTGTCCGACCGTAGACTGCAATTCATATCCCAGGTATGGCACTGTTTTTGTAACTCCCTTGGTGCTTCTTTCAGTCTCACCTCAGGCTACCACCCCAGTCAAATGGTCAGGTTGAACGATGCAATCAGGAGCTGGAGACCATTCTTCGATACATTGCAGAGAATAACCCCTCAGCTTGGAGCCAGCACCTGGTGTGGGTGGAATGCGCCCACAAATCCCACAGATCCCTGGCCACAGGTATGTCCCCCTTTGAAGCCTCCTTAGGCTATATGCCCCCTCTGTTTCCCAGCCTGTAGACAGACTGCACAGTTCTGTCCGTCCAACACTACTTCAGGCGTTGTCGCCGCATCTGGCGCTAGGCCAAGGCAGCCCTCCTGCGCACTGCAGCTCAGACTAAAAGATTCATTGACCGCCACCGCTCCATGGCACCCTCTTACCAGGTGGGTCAAAAGGTGTGGTTGTCCACCTGGGACATCACCTTGAAAGACACCCCCCATAAGTTGGCAGCCCACTTCATTGGCTTATTAACCATCACTAGAATAATTAACCACTCTGCCGTTCGACTCCAGCTCCCTAGGTCCATGCGTATACACCCCACGTTCCATGTCTCCCAGATAAAACCTGTCTCGGAGAGTCCTTTGTGTCCCCCTTCCGACCTCCCTCCGCTGCCCCGCCAGATGGACAACCACCCTGCGTTCACAGTCAGAACCATTCTTGACATGTGACGCAAAGGTAGGGGGTTCCAGTACCTTGTCGATTGGGAGGGGTACGGTCCTGAGGAGAGGTCGTGGATCCCCAGGTCCTTCATCCTAGACCCTAGTCTCATCACTTCCTTTTTCAGAAACCACACCAAGAAACGCCTCAGGTCGCCTGGAGGTGATTCTTGAGGGGGAGGTACTGTAAGAGTATCACTACCTGAAGCCCCTCCTCCAAGATGGCAGCTGATCATCAACACCTGGCGGTCATCAACCTGATGAGGATCTCTCCCTACAGTTGCTACAGTCCAGTGCTACTCTTCGCTCGAGCATATCACCTTTTCATGGTATTTGTGCTTCTGGCCTGATCATTGTTTATTGAAAGGATTTGTTCACCTTTTGCTCTTGTCTCCAGTGTTCATGACTCCTCGGCTCTGGTTCTCCTCGTGACCCGTTTGGACTCTCCTCGTGCTCTGATCTGGTTCTCCTCGTGACCCGTTTGGACTCTCCTCGTGCTCTGGTCTGGTTCTCCTCGTGACCCATTCTGGTTTTTCCTCATGCCCTGTTTCCACCAGTTGCCTGCCTTCCTCATCCAACTGGACCATGGACCTGTTCCTTCTCTGCAAACCCTCCTAGGATTGGAGGTTGGACCAAACATCGCCCCTCAAACCTGTAAGAGAGAAAACAACAACATCTATCATTACCAGTGCTCCTGTGAAACTCTCTCTGACCATCTTCCCCTTCTTCCAGGAGTTGCAGAGAAGCCTTGTGAAACTTTCCACTGTAAATAATAAACCCTGTTATTTGTATCTCCTTGTGTCTGCCTCATTCTGGGTATCATACAAATCTACATGAAATTATGTACACAGGGTCCCAGTTACACCCCAAAATAGAAAAATATAAGAAAAAACAGTAGATAAGGATCTAATACATACAGTGCACTAAGATATATGCTAAAACAAATGCCAGACTGTACTCTTAAAGATCTAAGATATACGCTAAACACTAATAATGTAAAACAATATGGTGTAACAACAGCAGCCCAAACATGAGCCTGTGGTGAACAAATATGTATGAATGAATAAAGCAGCATAAGATAATCAACAGCATGACAAATTCAGCAGCATGAATAATCAGCAGCATGAGATAATCAGCAGTATGAGATAATCAGCAACATGAATAATCAGCATCATGGATAATCAGCAGCAAAGATAAGTCATATCACCAATTAAAGTGGCATTACAGTGATTTTTCATTTCTCTTACAGCTTACAGTATTTATCCTGGTTAGGGATTTATGAGTCTAATAGCTTCAGGGTAGAAGCTGTTCCTCAGTCTAGTGGTTCTGCACTGAATTCTCCAGAACCTTCTGCCTGATGGAATCGGGGGCAGCCTCCATGCCACATGTTGATGCAGGAGCACAGGATGCTCTCCACTGCACACCTGTAGAAGGAGGTGAGGACTGAGCTTCCCAGTCCAGCTCACCTCAGCTGCCTCATTTTAGTGTGAATGCGCTAATCCGCTTATAGCGTAGCTAAATAATCTGTTAGCTTTACAGTGGATTGACTAAGTTTTATAATTCATAAGCGGATTTGTGCTATTTTTATTTAAAATGCAGTACCGCTAATAACTAATTATCTATCAGTAAAAACGAAATAACGTATTTACGAGCAGCGCCGGATGTGGTCCGTGACAAAAAAGCGTCCCCCTCAGTCTCTTGGTGTGTGCTCTCTCTATAGCAGTTAGCAGCCAGTGTGTTACTCTGCAGCCTTATTGCTTGTTTTCGAAGAGTCAGACGAAGACTTTTTAACATGGAGGGTGAACTTGTGGATGTTTCTCAGCGGCCTACGCGACGCGTCTGGATTTAAAAATAGAAGTTCGCCACATTAGCACTCTTCAAAATGGCGTCCGCGACGGCCAAAGAAGCCAGGATTTTACAACAAAACACGGTAAAACAATTATTTCTTTGCTGAGAAAAAATATATTTCATAGCTGACGTTATAGCACAAGTTTTTCTGAGCTTGAGAGTTTCACGAAATGGTCAAATCTGCTGGATTTAAAAAAAGTAGTTCACCATTAGGACTCTTCAAAATGGCGTCCGCGACGGCCACAGAAATTAAGAACATAAAATAGACAGGGCAGCAAACTTACATACTCAGGGAATCACAAGGAACTCAGGAGACAGAGGCAACAGGAGACAATGCCAGGACAATGATAAACACAGAGATACAGACTTATTTTTGATTTGATTTGATGTTCATTCATTCATTTTAAAAGAACAATACAAAACAGTTTCATCAGATACAAGGATGAATAGACTTTTAGCTGAATGGATGGATGGATAGACAGTTAGCTGGATGGATGATCTTTAACAAGTTCTAAAATCATTAAAATTTAACCTCAGCTTGTGCCTCTGACCCAACAGAACCTCAGCAGCAGAATCCTCTGTGGTTCTCTGCAGGACTTCATCAGTCTCTCTCCTGGTTCTGGAGGAGTTCTGACCCACTCTTCTTTCCATTGTTGCTTCAGTTCTTTGAGGTTTCTGCTCAGCTCTCTGAAGGTTTCAGGTTCAGGTTCTGGACTCTGACTGGGCCGTTGATTTGATTTGATTTGATGTTTATTCATTCATTTTAAAAGAACAATACAAAACAGTTTCATCAGATACAAGAATACAAGTAGGATAAAATGAAAGGAGCAGAAAGAAGATGAAATCTTATTATATCTGCCCCTTATTTCACAGTTTGTTCAACCAATGATAACCTTCAAACTACATCACAAAATGAATAACTCTACTTAATTTTTCTAACTGTAATACACAACTGCTATACCCAGCACACTCACTCTTTGCACCACTCCCCTCGGGACGGAGGTTGAGGAGCATCAAATGTAGAACCACTAGACTGAGGAACAGCTTCTACCCTGAGGCTGTCAGACTCATGAATAAATAAATAATAAGAATAAACACTGCAAAATGTCACATCATGTTGATACTGATCTGTTTCTTGTTGCTGCGTTCATCTGTGACCATCTGCTCATGTTCGTGCTGCTGTTTATAATGATGTTTTTCTACTACATTAGGGCTTAGTGTATTACTAGCTGATGTCTCTCTTAGTTAATCCTAGATGTTATTATTGTTTTTCTCTTGCATTTGTTGTTGGATGTAACTGGGACCCTGTGTACATAATCTCGTTTTCAACACATGTACTACATGCGGTGCAAATGACAATAAATTCTCTCTGACTCTCTCTGACACAAACACACTAAGCTACATCATAAGTACAACATAAGTGTAATACACAAACACACTAAGCTACATCATATATAGTTTTTGAGCAAGTCCTTTTTGACCTTTTTCTTAAATGTATACATTGATTTTGCATTTTTAACATCACTCTCCAGAACATTCCACAATCCAACTCCCTGAATTGAGGTAGACCGTCCCTTTAAGCTGGTTCTGAATTGTGGTTTGATGAATATCTGTCCCTTTAAGATTGTAATAACTTTGTCTAAATTTCTTTGGATATTTAAAGGTAATGTGTTATTATGAGCCCTATACATAACTGATAAAAT
>JBBPBX010000004.1:32764-49747 GCA_038048925.1 Garcialebias charrua | reverse complement strand
TATATATATATATTATATTATATAAACAATCCAAAAAACAAACATAAGGTTGCTGTTGATTTTTGTGTGTTTTTTGTTTGTTTTGTTTTTTACATGTTTAGGCTTAAAAACATGTAACTTTTTGCCAGTTTACAGGATCTATGTTGTATATTCCTACAGGACAGTATTGGGACAACATATTTTAATCAAGCATGTTAACTATGGTATGTTAACTATGGTATGATAACAGAAAAAAAGCCTGAAAAACATATTTAAGAATTAACTGTCTTCTAGAAATCAAATTTTCCAATTCTCTATGCAGCTCTTAGATTGCTTTAAATATCTTGGCCTTTGAGAAAGACGCTATTCACTCCTGAACTGATAAACAAGGCAAATAACAACAAAACAGGGAGCTACATCTAAATTGAATAAATATTTCATATACTGGATTTTAGAAAACACACAAAAAAAAGAGAACTATAAAATATCCAAGCTGAAAGTGGAATCATCTGACAGAATACCAGGAACCAAGCCCAGCTAGCATAAAAACAAGACTAATGGTTCTGGAATGGGTTTCTTTTTCACACTTCCCTCCTTCATAGCTCACCTCTCCTTTGAGGTTAATATAACATTTTTGATGCATTTCATTGACTGTTAGCAGTTTCATCAAGAAGATACTCAGTCAAACCCATCTGGACAAAAACAGCCTTTTTTTCTCCCCATTTATCTCTCCCCACCTCTTCACCTCTTTCTCACTACTTCCCACATTCATCCTTCAAAGAGAATGTTTGAGCATGGTTGAAGGCATGCATTTATCAACACGGGCATTTAAGCACATTTCATGGAAAAGTGAAGATTTATGACATTCTATTTAAAAAGGCTTGAAGGGAATGGTGAGCTCATGACTACAGTTGCTCTTTGGCTTTTTGATTTTATTTTCTGTGTTACTGACCATAGTAATATTATAGGAGAGCATGTTAAAATGGTTTGTAGTTCATCATCACATAAACAACAGATTTTTTTTATTCCAGCAGGAATTATCAGAACTGTTGAGTTGTAGAGTTATAGAATAATGCAAATTGTTAGTGAAACTGTCCTGATGCATGCTCAATAATCCAGATAGACAAATCTAACAGTGTTGAGTCAGTTCCTCTGGACGGACTCTTCTTTGTTGAAACGTTTCATATTTTATCCAAAAGACAAAAATGTATTTACCAATGAAACCCAAAAACAGTAATATTCTCACTCCCTATGCTGATTGTATTGCTGATATTAAACAGTTGCTTCACCATATTTTTTTGTTTCTAAACGAAGGAATGACAGAATGCATCTTCTTCGGTGATGATGCTCCCTGTAACTTTGGTGCTCTGACTTCCAAGCTCAGACCAACAGTTAAAAACTTGGGGGTGACATTTGATAAGGACTTAAAATTTGATAAACAAATACTGTCTGTAGTCAAGGCCTGTTTTTATCAATTACGTCTTTTAAACAAAGTTAAGCCTTTTTTAAATCATTTTGATTTAGAAAAGGCCATTTGTGCTTTTATCACCTCAAGGCTTGACTACTTCTTCTTCTTTTGGCTTTTCCCTTTTCAGGGGTCGCCATAGCGAGTCATCCTCCTCCACCTCACTCTGTCCTCTGCATCCTCTGTCCTCACTCCAACTACCTCCATGTCCTCTCTAACTGCATCCATATATCTCCTCTTTGGCCTTCCTCTGTGTCTTTTTCCTGGCAGCTGCATTTCTAACATCCTTCTACCAATATACCCACTGTCCCTCCTCTGGACATGTCCAAACCATCTCAGTCTGGCCTCCCTAACTTTATCTCCCAGTTGTTCAACATGTGCTGTACCTCTGATGATCTCATTCCTGATCTTATCCATCCTTGTCACTCCTAAGGAGAACCTCAGCATCTTCATTTCTGCTACTTCCAGTTCTTTCTCCTGTCTTTTTGTCAATGACACTGTCTCCAGACCATACAACATAGCTGGTCTCACCACTGTCTTGTAAACTTTTCCTTTGACCTTTGCTGACACCTTTTTGTCACAAATCACTCCTGAAACTTTTCTCCATCCACTCCATCCTGCCTGGACTCTCTTTTTCACCTCTTTACCACATTCCCCATTTTCCTGGACAGTGGACCCCAAGTACTTGAAGTCCTGCACCTTTGTGACCTCTGCTCCTTGTAGCCTCACTGTTCCACTGGCCTCCCTCTCATTCACACACATGTACTCTGTCTTACTACGGCTGACTTTCATTCCTCTTCTTTCAAGAGCATACCTCCACCTCTCCAAGTTCTCTTCCACTTGTTCCCTGTTCTCACCACAGATCACAATGTCATCTGCAAACATCATAGTCCATGGGGATTCCTGCCTGACCTCATCTGTTAGTCGGTCCATCACCAGAGCAAACAAGAAGGGGCTCAGAGCCGATCCTTGATGCAATCCCACCTCCACCTTGAAGCTATCTGTCACTCCCACAGCACATCTCACCACTGTCCTGCTGTCCTCATACATGTCCTGTACCAGTCTAACATACTTTTCTGCCACTCCAGATTTCCTCATGCAATACCACACCTCCTCTCTTGGCACCCTGTCATATGCTTTTTCTAAATCCACAAACACACAATGGAGTTCTTTCTGACCCTCTCTGTACTTCTCTATCAACATCCTCAAAGCAAAGATGGCATCTGTGGTGCTCTTTCTTGGCATGAAACCATACTGCTGCTCACAGATAGTCACCTCTTGTCTAAGCCTTCCTTCCACAACTCTCTCCCAGATCTTCATCGTGTGGCTCATCAACTTAATTCCCCTGTAGTTGCTACAACTCTGTACATCACCCTTGTTCTTAAAAATGGGAACCAGCACACTTCTTCTCCATTCTTCAGGCATTTTCTCACCCTCAAATATTCCATTAAATATTTGAGTCAAAAACCTCACTGCCATCTCTCCAAGACATTTCCAAACCTCCACTGGTATGTCATCAGGTCCTACTGCCTTCCCCTTCTTCATTCTTTTCAGAGCTTTCCGGACTTCACCCTCACTAATCTTTCCCACTTCCTGGTCCACAGTTTCTATGACCTCCACTCTTCTTTCTCTTTCATTCTCTTCATTCATTAGCTCCTCAAAGTAATCCTTCCATCTTCCCATCACACTCTCCTCACTTGTTAGAACATTCCCATTCCCATCTTTAATAAGCCTAACCTGCTGCACATCCTTTCCAGCCTGATCCCTCTGTCTTGCCAATCGGTACAAGTCCTTCTCGCCCTCTTTAGTGTCCAGTCTCCCATATAACTCATTGTACGCCCTCTGCTTTGCCTTAGCTACTTCCCTCTTTGCTCTATGTCCCATCTCCTTATATTCCTGTCTCCTCTCTTCAGTCCTCTCACAGTCATATTTCTTCTTGGCTAATCTCTTTCTTTGAATGGCGTCCTGCACTTCACTATTCCACCACCAGGTTTCCTTATCATCCATTCTCTGTCCAGATGACACACCAAGTACCTTCCTACCTGTCTCTCTAATTACTGTTGCTGTAGTAGCCCAGTCACTTGGAAGCTCTTTCTTACCACCCAGAGCCTTTAACAGCTCGTCTCTGAATTTCTCACAACATTCTTCCTTCTTTAGCTTCCACCATTTGGTCTTCTTCTCTGATTTTACTCTTTTTCTCTTCTTCGCAACAACAGTCATTCTACACACAACCATCCGATGCTGTCTGGCCACGCTCTCCCCTGCCACAACCTTACAGTCTCCAATCTCTCTCAGGTTTCCTCTTCTACACAGAATGTAGTCGACCTGTGTACTCCTTCCTCCACTCTTATAGGTCACTCTATGTTCCTCCCTCTTTTGGAAATAGGTATTGACTATAGCCATTTCCATTCTCTTGGCAAAATCCACCACCATCTGTCCTTCCTGGTTTCTTTCCTTGACACCAAACCTACCCATCACTTCCTCATCCCCTCTGTTTCCTTCACCAACATGTCCATTCAGGTCTGCTCCAATCACCACTCTTTCCTCCCTGGGAATACTCTCTATCACTTCATCCAAATCTTTCCAAAATTTATCTTTCTCCTCCCCATCACATCCAACCTGTGGAGCATAACCACTTACTATGTTTAGCATCAGACCTTCTACTTCTACCTTTAGACACATCACCCTATCTGACACTCTCTTCACCTCTGTAGTGGAAGACCTCATCTCTGATATTTTAGGCTTGACCTTCAAGTACACCTCTCTGCATCTCTTTGAAACTCTAAGTGTTACACTTTCTTGAAGCTCTCAAGGAAACAAGTGACACTATTATTGTTACAATTATTTTGAATTAATGGACACTAATTAATCAGATTGAACTTTCTCTTTAATGTGTGTTAATTCAGAATTGATCTACAGTATTTTTGTCATTTAATGATGATCTGTTACTTGCATGAGTTTGACCTTCTGCTGGTTTTATTTCTGCAGAACAAGCAGGTTCTGAATCTGGGACGTAAAAGCTGTTCACTTCCTTCTCTGTTTTGTCTGTGAAAGTTAGCCATAATATTCTCTGTGCTCACAGGCCAGGCCATCTGGCCGATTCTGTAAACAGTTTTCCTGTTGTCCGTCAAGAGACATTTCTGCCTATGGGATGAAAACTCCATCCGTTGTTTTGTTAAACCAGCCAATAGTTATTGAGGAGGTGGGGGAGACCCCGCCTCCCATATAAGATCCACTTCCTGCATTTTCAGGAGAGTGTCGAAGGAGAGGACTTTCTAACAACTGGTTTCCTCCTCTGGAAAAGCTGGAAACGTCCCGGTCATTGTGTCAACTAGACCCACGTTTCAGCTGGAATCACAGTAAAGCCTTACTGTGATTCCTTCACTCATTTCTGAAAGAATTTGTTTTCTGAAGTTTATTTTGAAAATCAGTCAGCGCGCTTGGCTCCGTTCCTGCCAGGAGAAGCGTTCTTCTTGCTCGTCTGAATCAGCTCACACACGCGGAAGCCATCTGGACGTGAACTGGACAACACAGTCCGTTAGTGTCCACAAACTTCAACTCTTATCTCCAAGATGTATCGTCAACAGGTAACGAGGCGTTGATGTGTTCTGAACGTGTGAGAAGCCCAGCTGAGACCTGTATGCGAAGGATGCCACCCTGGTTGGTTCAAATAATTACCTTCCGTTAAATTAGCTTTCATTCCTCCTTTTTCTTCTTTTTCATAAGCTATTAATCTGTTAAGTAATGTGCCAACAGAAAAGTTCCTAACTGTCTGTTTGATTTTAATTTGAATTCTTGTCAACTTAGTTAGTAGATCAGAGCTAATATCGATACAAATGTTTAATGTACTTTCATGATAATTTCAATGAAAGGTCTATTTTCTGGTAGACCAACATAAATTGAAGTCTCTTGTGAAGTTACATTTCTGGCTAATCACAGTTAAATCAATTTAATATCGGAAAAAGGGTGAACTCGCGAATTGGCTAAAGGTTTGTGCAGATAAACTCTGCTCAGACCTTCACATCTAAAATATAGGTAAGTCAGTAAACTGACCAATAACTCCTATATCATTACAATAATGGTGGGCCAGTAAGTGTTTGAATACCTTACCGCCCCTATATTGTTACATATAATGGTGGCTCGTCTGAGTCCCTAAGATGATTATTAAGTTGTTTTGGGTAGCTTACTGTCACGGTATTTGTTGGCATGGTTCTGCATCCTGGTTTTGGACTTATAGAATAGTTTGGCTGGTGAGTGTCAGAGATTGCTAATCGTGGCATTGTCTGGTGCGTTTCCCGTTAGAATTATTTTTTCTTTCACATTTCAACGTATGTTTGAAGCTACGGATAAATGAATGTTTGTGGTTGTGAGACGATTCACACCGTGTCGCATACTAAAGCGTGCATTTGTCATTTTGTGACCGCCGTGTCACGACTCTGCTTCATTTTCTTACATCTGCGGTTTGCTGTTGAAAGTCTGTTTCACTCATTTGCTGCTCCATTTTACCTAATCTGTTACAACGTGTTGTTGGCTGAGGTGCGGGTGAACCCACTCAGTTTTGGACCGGGACACGGTTCCGATAGACGTAAGTCCGTTGTTTAAACAGTTAGCGTGCTACCTTCTCTGGAAGGCGTGGGGGGTAGCCTGAATGTGTTTGGCTCGTTAGCAGTAATTTCTGTGGTGTATTCTACGTTTATTTTCTTTGTGGGAGTGGTGGCGCAGAGGTTAAGAAGGTGCGCTTGTGATCGGAAGGTCGCCGGTTCAAGCCCCGGTACCGACAACATCAAAGATGTGGGTGGGGTACGTGAAATGGTCACACTTGTCTCCACCCTCATCTGCCCCACTCTGGGCCCTTGAGCAAGGCCCTTAACCCACACCATCTGCTCCCCCGGGAACCCTAGATATCAGCTCTCTGCTCCACACAGAGGGCTGTGGTTGCTCGGTGGTCTGTGGTTGCGTCAGGAAGGGCATCCGGCGTAAAAACTGCCAAATCTTCGTGCGACCAGTTCGCTGTGGCGACCCCTAACGCAGGGAAAAAAGCCGAAAGAAGAAAAAAAAAAAAAAAAAAATTCTACGTTTATTTTCTGAAAGTGTGTCCAGTACTTTGGGTCGAGCTAACGTTAGCGGTTCCGAGAGACATTCGGCTACACAAGCGCTGTGATTGGTCCATTGTGTGTCGTGTTCGAAAAAGTTGGTTCTGTAGACTGCTGGTTGTCAGATTCATGTTTGCACACATTTCTGACAGTTTATCTGTGTTGTTTGGGTTCTATGCACGTGATATCATCGAAGACGGGCTTAACCACAGTGTTTTTCTATATTTATGACTGTTTTACAACGTTGATAAGTCCGTTCCACGCTATTGTTCGACCGACCGCAGGTCCATGAACGTACCGCTCGAACGGCACGTCACACGTGGGTGACGTCAGGTTTAGAAGACTCCATTTCCCATGACCACTTGGGTTTTAGAACTGCGTGTTCTGTCTTCGCTGTGATTGGTCGATTACGCTGTAAGTGTGACGCTTGAGGGGGTGAGAAGCTCACCCCTCGTCTGCTTTCATTCAGCGTTCATCCCAGACAAGTTTTCAGGCTTGTTTGTCCATTACTGTCATTGAAAAGACTGTTTCATCGCGGTGTTTTTGAGATTTTAGTTTATGTATGAGTAAGTTGTTCTAAGTAAGTTGGCTACCGATCGCCATGTGACCGAGTCACTTGACACCGGGAGCTAGTACAACTGCTTTATGAGGACCGACCTTTTTTCTTTTAAACGTAGTTTAAAAAGTTTCACAGTCCAACCGATTTTACTCACATAATTTCGTTTTTGTGAGACTGGGGTTCTAGAGTTTTGTCACGTAAGGGCTCTAGATTTTTCTGATTGCTGTTTTTGATCCGTTGTTAGATGTCTGTGAATGTTTAGCAGCTCACGGCTGCGCTTACAGGCGACAACAGCGCCTCTATTGCGGTCAGATAGAGAAATTGCAGTCGCTGTGATAAACTTATCCAGCGTGGCACCCCCATCTGCTGGTTACTTTAGAAGATGCAGTCTTCCTGTAATTTGTACATGTTGAACGTTCCTGTTTTAAACTGGGAACAATTTGAAATATTGTACTCACGGCATCCTTTAATTTGATTTTCGTAGAAAATCAAATGTTGATGGCAGAACAGTTACATAGAAGTAATACAGACATGTCTGCTTTTTGATAAAACTTGACACTTTTATCATCAATTCTGTGCAAAACAAGCTGTCTGTCCCAGTTATTTTAAACTGCAAGTTTAAAATAACACACATGAGGCATCTTTTGTTTTGATTTTCACAAAAATCTCACAACGACAGCCGATTTTGTTTGACCTTGTCACAGGTCGACAAATTAATAAAAATCACTGATTTTTATTTGATTTCACATCTTGGACTCCATGTTGACTGCCGCAGGCATCACATGGTGAGACTGCACACTGTGAAATAAGACCCACTTTACTTGATTTTTCACAGAAAATCAGTACAAAGATGGACGTTCAAACACGTGCACCAACTGAGGGGGCCTCCTCTCCTATCTATCCTAGATGGATGCGTGGGGGCCTTGGGATTCCTGCCCGTGCTTATCGCAAAGTGGGAGAATCTGCTTCATCGTATGCTAATTACTTGGCTGCATGGAACGTCCATCAGGATACGTGGGAAAGTCCCCTGTCGTTCTACGACAGGCTCCTCTCGGCCTACTCCGGGGGCAAAATTGTCCCTGGCTTAGAGGAAGATGAGGAGTTTAAACGTCTTTTCACTATGCATCTCATGCCTTTCCAAATGAAATGTGTTCGCTTTACGTTTGATTGCAAAAAGGACAGCATGGAAAAGATAAAAGATTATGCTGCGTGGGTTTTTGAGACAAGGATACTACCCAGGACACCCTCAGTGGTGTGCCCAGGTCAAAAGGTCACATCCCACTCGCAGGAAATAGAAGAGGTTCCCTCTCCTACAGAGTGCGAAAGTAAACAGGTTTTTCATGATAACAAACAACAGTATGTTTCCAGCTGGAACATTGACTCTGATCGGTTCACAGGGAGTTCTGCTCCTCTTTCACCTCAGGTTGAAAACCCTGAGATGAGCAATGAACCACAAAAGGCAGGTGTTCGCTCTCTAGATGAACCCAGATGGTTCGGATCGAACCAAAAGAGTTCTCTCATGGGTCTAACAGTGGGTGACATTCGAAGGCGGTTGCATGGGCGCCGTGACCCTTTGAAAAATGTTCAGTCCCAACATGTACCCATGAGAAGCGGACCTCCTGCCCCTGCCCCTCGAACTGCATAGTTTGAGACATGCAAAGAGTCACACATGCTCCAGATTAAGGAAACAACGTCTCCGTGCTCGGAAGAGACTGAGGTGGTAAGTTGTTTGTCAAATGAGTTGAATGTTACAGTGGTTGACCAAGCTGACACAACGTGTGACGTTGTCCTCGATGATAACACAAACAACATTGTTCAACCTGACGAAGCGACGCGCAGCACTGCCTTTTGTAACAACTCAGTGCACACAGTTGACAACAACGTCAGCACTGACAAAGATGCTGACAGCAAACAAATTGCTGATGTTCAACGTCCCGAAGGTCATGAGGCAGACAGCCATCATGATGCTCACAGCGACGAAGATTACACAGACAGCGTCACACGTATACAGACACGTGTGGAAAAACCTACACGGTTTAGATTACACAGACAGTGTCACAGGTACACAGACACGTGTGGAAAAACCTACACAGTTTCTGTGTAACTTTCTAAAAAGGGGGATAGCTAAGAAAGCTTACCTGCCACTCACATTGGAAGGGGTCCTCGCGCAAGAAGCACTCCTGGTTTGCGGCTCAGACGTGTCTATCATGTCAGCCGAACTGTTTGAGGAGCTAAGGACCGCCGCTAACGATGTTGACAGGCAAATACCCTTTGTGAAAGACACTTATGGTGAGCTACAGGGCCCCGCAAAGACGAGAACAACCCTAATAGCCATGGTTCACATGCAGATTGGCGAAATGTCACTATACCACCCGGTGTATGTGTCTGAACGTGACTCACTCCAGACTCCATTTTTGGTTGGCCAAGATTTTATAAATCGCTTTGAAGCGATTATAAATTATGGCAATCAGACAATGTGGGCCACAGTGAGCAGTCCACTGCCAATCGAGGTGCCTCCCCAAGGTCAGGACACTGACTGTCTAACAACAGGTACCACTGAGGTCACATGGGATTCCCCAACCGAGACCACAAACCCGGTAAGTGAACCTTCATATACAGGTGAGACAGAGGAGACTCAACAGGTGGACCAGACTCTGGCCCAACACGAGAACCTCCTCTGCGAGCTGACACCTTCAGCACTCACTGAGCACTACCTACCACCGGTAGAAGAAGGTGTGGAGATCCAAGGGTCCCACACCGATGACGCTGTACTGTCCTGTGGGACAGGTAATTCGGCATACAGCCAAGATTTCAGTGAAGTCTTGGTTCAAGGACATCCGAGTCCTGAAAGTGACAGTCTACAACACGCTGACAGTCACTTGGACTCCATGGTTACAGATTTTGAGGACCCCTCCTCAAACAAAAGGGGGGCAGACTCACACTTCCTACCACGGGTAGAGGACGGTGTGGAGATCCAAGGATCACACACCGAGAATGCTGTACTGTCCTCTGGGATAGGTAATTCGAATGTCAGCCAAGCTTTCGATGATACCTTGGTTCAAGAGCATTTGAATCTAGAACTACTCAGAGATGACATAGTTCTTACAGACTCAAAGAGAACCTCTTCATTCATGAAGTGGGAAGACACACACCACAACGACAGTGACACGTCGCAGTCTGACCAGTCAGACACACTTGCGACTGCGCCGACAGTTGTGACACACCTGAATTACGCAGAACGAGGTAAACGTACAGAGATACGTTGGCCAAAACCTATAAGGTTCCTGTACAAGGTTCCCAATAAACTGCGCGAACAGCTTAAACTAAACAATGGCATCCTAACGCGTGCCCATGGACGGACGTCCACACCCGTGTGCGTGGTCCCTCATGACCACAGGGGGGTGATGTTAGGTCATGCCCATGTCAAGGACAAAGATTTCAATAACCCCACAAATGACAAAGCTCTCGCAAACTCACAGACTTCATGGGAAGATAAGGTCATCCAAGCACAGGATAGTAAATAAACAACTATACTAGTTGCGAAAAGAAACCGTTCCAACTAGAACTTAGAAACGCTAAGCATAAAACCCACAACAAAAACTAACCTTAACAACCGTTTAAATCTGCAGGATTTAATTGACATCGGTTATAAAGCTAAGAACTGTTTTTCTTGTGTGTGACACGTTGGAATCTGACGACCAGAGTGAGTTTGTTGTAGTGAAACGTTGTTTTTAGTTGCTTAATTGCTACTTTTGTTGTTATTGAAGTTGTTATTGTTTTCTGAACACTCCCAGCCAAAAGAGGTTTTGATTGTTGATAAGTTGAAGACTTAAATGGATTTAACTATGCCAACATGCTGTTCATTTTGTTAAAGATCTCAATCTTTGAAGAGTCATTGTAGATCAATACTACTTAAGGTACTATAATCTACACTGATCTCCCAATCATTTAGATAGAACCGATTCGATCGTTTCTATTCTAGATCTATTCATTTTGATGAGTCTCGCCATAGACTTCAAAATTTATAGGGAATACCAAATCTTGCGTCGTTCGTCTAAAAGACAACAGACATTTAGACCAAACTAGTTTTCATTTTTTTTATTTTAGTTTAACCTAAACTAAATAATGAATGGAGGAATAGTTTGAAAGAAGAGGCCTTCGTTACAGAAGCCCTCCACATTTCTATAGGTATAGATCCCTATATCTGATTTTTACAGCATTGATCCACCCCTTAATTGGTAATTGTAGCTGATCTAATCCATGATAGCTTACATACCAGGTGCATATAGGTAAGGCTTAATGTAGAATCCCAATCATAAGCCCACCTAAAACCACATAATTGCATGACACATTGAACCAGGGTGGCACCGACTGGAAGCCATCCAGCCTGCAACCTTCGATGTGGGGACCTGCTGATCCAACGTTGGTCTTCAACCTTCATCCAAGGGCCGCCTCCTCTGCTTCAATCGAGGGATCCCCTCTACATGCTGATTAAAATCCATTCTTGCTGGTGAAGTCAATAACCCCCATCGTTGTGGATTTACCGTTGTGGATTATAAGACTTTGTTTTCCAAAGGATCACAGACTCAGTTTTCCATGGGTTAACAGACTATGTTTTCCAAAGGATTGAAAGCTTACCGCAATGGGATTACCTACGAACAGTATGGAATTTCCAAAACATTATGGGAGTATAATTTTGATTTTTTTTGATTTTTTTTCTCCACTTGCTGGATTACATAGAGGTCAGAGACATTCGGTGGTATCCTTTTGTGTTGGAACTCATCTCCAAGGACAGGCGATGATTTCCAAAAAGGGGGACTGTAGTGGAACACCTCATCTCTGATATTTTAGGCTTGACCTTCAAGTACACCTCTCTGCATCTCTTTGAAACTCTAAGTGTTACACTTTCTTGAAGCTCTCAAGGAAACAAGTGACACTATTATTGTTACAATTATTTTGAATTAATGGACACTAATTAATCAGATTGAACTTTATCTTTAATGTGTGTTAATTCAGAATTGATCTACAGTATTTTTTGTCATTTAATGATGATCTGTTACTTGCATGAGTTTGACCTTCTGCTCGTTTTTATTTCTGCAGAACAAGCAGGTTCTGAATCTGGGACGTAAATGTTGTTCACTTCCTTCTCTGTTTTGTCTGTGAAAGTTAGCCATAATATTCTCTGTGCTCAAAAGGCCAGGCCATCTGGCCGATTCTATAAACAGTTTTCCTGTTGTCCGTCAAGAAACTTTTCTGCCTATGGGATGAAAACTCTATCCGTTGTTTTGTTAAACCAGCCAATAGTTATTGAGGAGGTGGGGGAGACCCCGCCTCCCATATAAGATCCACTTCCTGCATTTTCAGGAGAGTGTCGAAGGAGAGGACTTTCTAACAACTGGTTTCCTCCTCTGGAAAAGCTGGAAACGTCCCGGTCATTGTGTCAACTAGACCCACGTTTCAGCTGGAATCACAGTAAAGCCGTACTGTGATTCCTTCACTCATTTCTGAAAGAATTTGTTTTATGAAGTTTATTTTGAAAATCAGTCAGCGCGCTTGGCTCCGTTCCTGTGTAGTGGGCATGACCTTGTCCACTTTTAAGACACCTGTGTACTTTTGAACTGTCCAGTGATGACCTTTACTGACCTCTCAGTAAAGCAAGACATTTATCACAAAATCATTCCATTAGTTGTAATCAGAATATAGTCACCAAAAGAGACTATTTCTACCTTTGATTTTATTCTAATGTAATCAAAAGAATAACTTTTGTCATTTTCATGATATATGTTATATGCTGTTATTCTTTAAATGTGAAACATCAATGTGTCATTTCTGCAAGTGAAAAGGTGTCAAAGTTCAGCTAAAATGTCAAACTGACTTACACTGAAATTGTTTTTGTCGAGTTTCAGCTAAAACTCTCATCTAGCGTCTGAAAGTCTCTCACTCAGATACTTTTCCTAAACAATTTCCTTCTCTGTGCTGAATTTCACCTTGAATAGTGATAACGAGTGGACCAATGAAAAAGAGACAAGTTTCTCTCCTCTCTAAGTCTCTTTTTAAGTTCTAACTGTGCGGAAACGCTTCAGAGTTTCTGGGAGTTTCGAAAGATGATGTGAACTTCCAAAGAGCTGAATGACCACAAGTCACGCGCTAAGGACTCGTCATCCAGCTGGGACTGATAACATGTTGTTATGGGTCCACTTCGAACAAGCGTAAGCTCAAGAACTTTGTTTTTTCCTTCCTGGAATAAGTTTATCTTGAAGTCAGAGGCCTGAAGCTGACATATTCTCTGATGACCAAGCGAAAACCAGGAGACGTTGGAAAACGTAAACCAGAACCCTGCTTGAAGGTATTGTACTGGTCCCCACAAGGACCCGTACATCTGAAAAGCTACAAGGTCTTCCCTCTTACCGGGCGGTCGTCAAAAGGTAAAGAGCTGTTTACAAAACGTACCTGGATTTTAGCAGAAGTCGGAGGAGAAGTGTCACTCTGGTATCATGCTCATGATAATTTCTTCTTAAATCTTTCCTCCTACTCTTTCCCTCTCAATCTAAGCTGGAAACTATATTTAAGCTGAAGAGCCCACAGACTAAATATGTTAACATCCAATATTTATGTCTGTTGTGTTGAATTTAAGTGTGCTGACGTTTTAAATTGAAAGAAAGTGAAATCATGTCAATCAAGTGTAATGGTGTTAATTTAGTTGATTCATTTTAAATAAATGATAGTGTCTCTTTGACATATCAAACTAAGTCAATGTCCATTGTCACTTAATGGCTCTGTTTATTTGTCCATCATAAAGATCACAGAAATATTGGGTAAACTGAAAAAGAACAGAATCCGTGAATTTACTATTCAATCTGAATAAGTAAATTAATTAAGGTAAAGAGGTCAGTATTAATATTGACCTCCTCATAACCCCTTACACCTGCCAGGAGAAGCGTTCTTCTTGCTCGTCTGAATCAGCTCACACACGCGGAAGCCATCTGGACGTGAACTGGGCAACACAGTCCATTAGTGTCCACAAACTTCAACTCTTATCTCCAAGACGTATCGTCAACAGGTAACGAGGCGTTGATGTGTTCTGAACGTGTGAGAAGAGACCTGTATGGGAAGGTTGCCACCCTGGTTGGTTCAAATAATTAACTTCCGTTAACTTAGCTTTCATTCCTCCTTTTTCTTCTTTTTCATAAGCTATTAATCTGTTAAGTAATGTGCCAACAGAAAAGTTCCTAACTTTCTGTTTGATTTTAATTTGAATTCTTGTCAACTTAGTTAGTAGATCAGAGCTAATATCGATACAAATGTTTAATGTACTTTCATGATAATTTCAATAAAAGGTCTATTTTCTGGTAGGCCAACATAAATTGAAGTCTCTTGTGAAGTTACATTTCTGGCTAATCACAGTTAAAGCAATTTAATATTGGAAAAAGGGTGAACTCGCGAATTGGTGAAAGGTTTGTGCAGATAAACTCTGCTCAGACCTGCGCATCTAAAATAGAGGTAAGCCAGTAAACTGACCAATAACTCCTATATCATTACAATAATGGTGGGCCAGTAAGTGTTTGAATACCTTACTATTGTTACACCTTTACTACATTCTTTGCCAGCTCCTCCTTCAGGACCACCCCTACTCCATTTCTCTTTCTATCCACACCATGGTAAAACAGTTTGAACCCTGCTCCAATACTGCGAGCCTTGCTGCCCTTCCACTTGGTCTCTTGGACACAATAAACATCTACCTTTCTTCTCTGCATCATGTCAGCCAGCTCTCTACCTTTGCCTGTCATTGTCCCCACATTTAGTGTTGCAACCCTCAGTCCTACATTCTTCACTTTCCTTCTCTCCCTCTGTCTCCTGACACGTTTCCCTCATCGGGGTCTTCGACTAACAGTAGTACAATTTCCGGCTTGACTACTACATTTGCTACATTTGATAAGAGCTGCCATCAGACTGCTGCCATCAGGGAGGAGACTGAGGAGTCTCCAGGCTCGTACGAGCAGACTGAGAGACAGCTCTGTTCATCAGGCAGTCAGAATGCTAAACACTCTGCCTGCTCTGCCTCCCCTCCCATTTGAACTGCCTTAACACAAAAAACTTTCTCACACATTACCACTCAACACAAAGTTTTTAACACTGGACTCTGTGTCATCAAACGGGTTATTCACTAAACTCTCGGTCATGTGTTCATTCAGTTTGCACTACTTCTCATATTTGCACTAATGTTTGTATTACATTACTGCCTATAGTCATACTACTGTTTACATTCACTGTTTACATTTATTAATACTGTTTACATTTATTACTACTGCTTTACATTTATTACTACTGTTTACATTTACACTACTTTTATCTACACTACTGCAGATACATATACAGCATTCTCTGACTAGCCTTATCTAAGGATGCCAAATGTGCCTTATGTGCCTTACTTCATATGCCACTTTGCCTCTATACCAACATCAACTACCTCATACATATACTGTGTACATTAACTTATATGCTGCTGTGCCACTCTTTGCAAATGTCAACGCTAGAAACTTCAGTTTATTTTATAGATATACGTTTTATACTTTTTATACTACTATGCAAAAACTCAGGACAGTATTACACTTTTATTATTTCATTTTATGCTTATGTTCATTGGGTGTTTGGTGTTTTAGGGGTGTTTGGTGTTTCAGTGTTGGTGTAAATTTTCATACTTTTATACTATTATGAAAAAACTCAGGACAGTGTTACACTTTTTTTACTATTTTATGCTTATGTTTATTAAATGTTTTAGTGTTTAGTGTTTAGATGGTTACTGTTGCACCGAGGGACTGAGAGAAACGCAATTTCGGTCCTGTGTATGTCCTGTACATATTGCAGTTCTGACAATAAAGTTGACTTTGACTTTGACTTTGACTTTGACATTTCCTTATACTGTATGCAGGAATCTCCAAATCCTCCATTAGACGCCTACAATTGGTCCAAAATGCTGCAGCTCGACTTTTAACCAACACTTCCAGACGTGAACACATTATCCCCGTTTTATTTTCTCTTCACTGACTTCCAATCGATTTTAGAATTAAATTGAACATTTTATTATTCTTTTTTAAAGCTCTCAATGGTCTTGCCCCACTATATTTAACTGATCTTGTAGCTGTCCGTGAATATAGGAGAACACTGAGGTCATCTAATACATTTCGCTTGTCAGTCCCAAAGACCAACTACAAACGATGGGGTGACCGGGCCTTTTGTGTTGTTGCACCCAGACTCTGGAATCAGCTACCTCTTGACTTGCGCTCCATCACTGATATGGTGTTTTTTAAATCTAATCTTAAAACCTTTTCATTCAGGCAGACTTTTAATACCTAGTACCGGTAGTTCTTTGTCATTCTTGTTATGTTTTAATTGTTTTTAATGTTTAACTGGCTGTTTTCTAAATGTTTAATTGATTGTTTTTTACTTCTGTATTGTTCAGCACTTTGTGCACCTAAATTAGATCTTACATAGTCTATTGAACAAACTGCTTTCTGTCTTTCAGATAACTAAATATCCATTGCAATGCAGGTCCTCTAATACCATATTTTTTAATTTATAATTTATCAAGTAAAATGAAATGGTCAAAGGTGTCAATGCTTTTTTTAGATCAACAAATATACTTATACAATGTTGTTTCTGATCCACTGCAGTGGTAACTTGTTCCACCAACTCCATAAGTGCCATGGATGTTGAATTGTTTGATCTAAATCCATATTGACTGTTACTTAGAAGATTATTTTTATCCAAAATTGTTCAAGTCTGGTCACAAATAATTTTTCTAGAATTTTTGAAAATTGTGGCAACAAGGATATAGGTCTATAGTTGTTGAATACACATTTATCACCATTTTTAAATAGAGGAACTAC
>JBBPBX010000004.1:12342-32594 GCA_038048925.1 Garcialebias charrua | reverse complement strand
CTAACATTTGGAGGAATGACGTGGAGACATCACCACCAAGCCTTCTGATGAAACGCTGGCCTGCATTCTTCACTAATAAGCAGGTACACATATTATTCTGATGGTCATTGTCCAGTTGTACAGCACACTAATTTTTTATTTTTTTTGTCTAACCGCCATAGTGGATTTGTGCGCCAAATTGAAGACAAAACAAAATGTGGACCTAACATTTGGAGGGATGACGTGGATACATCACCACCAAGCCTTCTGATGAAACGCTGGCCTGCACTCTTCACTAATAAGCAGGTACACATATTATTCTGATGGTCATTCTCCAGTTGAACAGCACACTAATTTCTTTTTCTTTTAATTTTTTAAAATTTGTATGGAATTCTAAAGGATTGTGGAAAAAGACCTGCTGCTGGAATCTTATTCTGTCCTTCATGATCACACCCTGACTAACCCTGTGTTTATGTGCAGTGACGACAGTGATGGTCCCATATTAAATAATATTATATAAAAACAACCAATTTAGAAGTTTTCCCATTTCAGTCAAATAGTGACAAAATGACCAAGAAGATCTCTCAAATAGTCCTTAGACCAATACTGATTTTACAATGTTCATTGTTAGAAAATTTCAAAATGCTTGACCAAACAGTAGTTATCATTATGTTAGCATAAACTGTATTTGATACAATTCCTGTTCTGTCATGGTGGTCTGTTGTAGTTCAGCAATTTTATTCCCTAATGGTTTTATTTATGGCAATTATTTTTTTGTTTATCTTTAGGATGGTGATGAGTTATTTGGCCAAATGGACGTTGGGACCTTGTTGCTGAATCCTTAAGGTGTCACCCCCTGCCCCAACATCAGATCTTCACCCGGCGAGCCTGAAAATCGTCAATGAGGGCGACATTTTTGTGGAAAAGCTCATGACCCTGCCAGAAGCTGTGAGACTCCTTTTTGGGCTCACATATGAACTCCATGTAAACTACCCAAAGAAAATCAGAAATACACTCCTGTTCATTCATCAGGTACTGTATCCCCCCCCCCAATTTGGGAAGTATTGAGTTGAAACTGAGAATTCAAACAGAAAATTCAACTTGTGTAAAAATGCTGCAGGTGCTCTACTTTTGGTTAGATGGGGAAAAAAATCCTATTTAGCAGCTATAAGTTTATTGTTTTACTCCTGAAGTTTAGTTTGTAGCCGTCTTTCAAAAACAAACATAATAGGAACAAGAGTTGTAATGTAACTGTTACAGAGAAACTTTCCTGTTCATCTAAGTCTGGTCCACTGGACATTCAAAAAAATATAAAACAAAACAAAGCAAAAAAAAAAAAATGTAGAAACGAGCTGAATACAGCAACTCAGACTGAGGAAGTCTTTCGGACGAAAGACGAAACGTTTCTACATTTTTTTTGCTTTGTTTTGTTTTATATATTTTTGAATGTCCAGAGGACCAGACTTAGCTTTTTTAGATTTTTCTACCTGGATTATTGAGCATGTATCAGAGTGTTTCCTGTTCATCATTACTTGTTTTAAACAATTGTTAGTGCCACCATGCTAGTTAATTTTTTTGTTGATTTTTTTTATTTTTTTTTATTATTATTATTATTTTTTTTTATGTTTAATTTTTTTTTTTATCATTAAGGCTTCCAAATAAAATAACTGTACGGACAATTTTTTTAAAGACAATTTACATGTCGAAGCCATTGAAGGGTTCCATGTTAGTCTTTTGACCAGATTAATGATGTAAATGATAAAGGATACCTCAGATCATAAGATGTTATGTAAGCATGTTCCCCTTTGCACAAGATATTAACATTCTTAATTTCACCTATCAAAGTAAAATGGTTAATTTGGTAAAACGTTTGAAAATCCATTTTTGTAAAGGCTTAAATGCAGAATTGTATTGACTTAGCACTTTACTCAGATTTAGTTTTGTACTAAAGTTTAAATTCTTGAACATGGTGAAATGTGTACTCAGATTTACATGTTTAAAATGTTACTATTCCACTATTTTTGCAATAAATTTGTGAAAAATAAATTAAATTGTCATTTTTTGTGTAAGAAACAACAGGTAGTATACAGACAATTATTGTGTAATGTTAAAAAAATCTAATTTATTATTATTATTATTATTATTTACATTTAGTATTTCTAACTAAAAAAGATGAGAAATGAATACTGATAAACATGAGAAACAAATACTGATCATCATGGGTAATGATTACTGATATATATGATTAATGGTTGAGATAATTACTCGTAAACAATGGTTTTAAAAACTTGAGTTGTTTTAGTACAAGATTATCTTGGACACAAGACTTTATGTAAACAGAGCTTGATTTGTTTTGTTTTTGATTTTGTAAAAACTGGAGATCCCCTCGCAATCGCTTTCCACATTCTGCTTTAGTAATGATTACTAATTTGGGTTTACAGTGTAGACATTCTTGCTAAAAGGTGACAGTACTAACCACAATGCCACTCTTCACCTTCAGTGTTAAACTAGGTGGTAATATGACTTTGGGGTGAGAGGAGAAGGAAATTTCAAAACTGAGATGTCACAAGGCAGAACACAAAATACCCTACAGTGGTGCTTGAAAGGTTATGAACTTTTTTAAATTTTCTATATTTCTGCATAAATATGGCCTAACATGTCATCAGATTTTCACACAAGTCCTAAAAGTAAATAAAGAGAACTCAGTTAAACAAATGAGAAAAAATATTATACTTGGTCATTTATTTATTGAGGAAAATGACCCAGTATTATGTATTTGTGAGTGGTAAAAGTATGTGAACCTTTGCTTTCTGTATCTGGTGTGACACCCCCAGTGAATCAATGACTGCAACTAAACATTTCCAGTAACTGTTGATCAGTCCTGCACATCAGTTTTCATGAATTTTAGCCCATTCTTCCATACAGAACAGCTTCAACTCTGGATGTTGGTGGTTTCCTCACATTAACTGCTGCGTCAGGTCCTTCAACAACATCTGGATTGGATTAAGATCGGAACATTGGCCATTCCAAAACATGAACTTAATTCTTCTTGAACCATTCTTTGGTAGAACAACTTGTGTGCTTAGGGTCATTGTCTCACTGCATGACTCACCTTCTCTGGAGAGTCAGTTCATGGACAGATATTCTGACATTTTCCTGTAGAATTTTCTGATGGGGTTTCAAACCAACCCTGCAGCTTCTACAAAAATGATCAGACAAATGACAAGAGTTAACATGGGGAACTGAACTTTGCAAAGTGGGAATCGTACGGTACTCGCTCTATTCAACCTTTGCTGGACTGCCTGGCTGACATCAGAGACTGGATGGCTTCAAATTTCTTGAGTTTCAACGAGAAGAAGTCTGAAGTTATTATGTTTCCTCCAAATGACACAGTCACCAACCACTGCATCGACCTATCTGTTCTGACACCGTTAGTGAAACAAAGAGTCACTAATCTGGGAGTGATACTAGACCCTTCTTTGAAACTCAACAGTCATGTACTTTGTAAATATGATTGTTAAATCTTGCTTTTTACAGCTGAGGTGGCTGTCTAAGCTAAAGTCCATATTGTCCAAAAATAACCTGGAGACAGTAATACCGTATTTTCCGGTGTATAGGTCGCACCTTTTTATGGTTTTTTCAAGGCCTGCGACCTATAATCCGGTGCGACCTATTTATGGATTTTTTTCCATATTTTTAGACCAATTTTTGACTCAGTTATGAGCCTTTTCAGTTTGGCAGAAAATGGTGCAGTACCACTTTCGGCCGCTAGGGGCGCAATGCAGTACCACTTCCAGAGGAGTACATTGACCCAAGAAGAAGAAGAAGACCGTTTCCAGCTCATGTGTCCGAAAAAAAGCTTCTCTGCTCGGACTGACTGTCGGCCTCCTGGTATGGATGTAACTTCCGTTAGCTCTGTTTGTTTGCTGTTTGTCAGTAAGATAAGTCAAGAACCACTAAGCGGATTTTTCTGAAACTTGCAGAATGGAATGGAATCACAGTGTGGATGTTTACAAGTGAGTAGATTTATTAGATGTTTAAGAATCTTTTATTAGCATAGCTTGTTAGCTTGTGGATGTATATCTGTTTACGGTGTGTTATAAATAGCTTTGAAACCAATCGGTGTATATTTTTTCTGCTTACAGAGTGTAATTATAAGGCTTTAGGCTAATGTACGTTACTATGGTCTCGATAAAACATTTGACATAAAATTCGATTTTTTATCCGTGTCAGAAGCGGACTCGTCTCATGTTAGCATTCGTTTTTTATCTGTGTACTTCTCTTTACGTTATAAATAGCTTCACAACCACTCGGTGTATATTTTTTCTGCTTACAGAGTGTAATTATAGGAGCTTTAATGTACGTTACTATGGTCTCGAGAAAACATTTGACCATAAATTCGATTTTTTATTCGTGTTCTGAGAGGCGGACTTCCCGTGTTAGCATTCGTTTTTATTTCAGTTTACTTCTGTTTGCTTATAAATAGCTTCGAAACCACTCGGTGTATATTTTTTCTGCTTACAGAGTGTAATTATAGGAGCTTTAATGTACATTACTATGGTCTCGAGAAAACATTTGACCTAAAATTCAATTTTTTATTTGTGTTCTGAGAGGCGGACTTCCTGTGTTAGCATTCGTTTTTATTTCAGTTTACTTCTGTTTGCTTATAAATAGCTTCGAAAACACTCGGTGTATATTTTTCTGCTTACAGAGTGTAATTATAGGAGCTTTAATGTACGTTACTATGGTCTCGAGAAAACATTTGACCTAAAATTTGATTTTTTATTTGTGTTCTGAGAGACGGACTTCCCGTGTTAGCATTCGTTTTTATTTCAGTTTACTTCTGTTTGCTTATAAATAGCTTCGAAACCACTCTGTGTATATTTTTTTCTGCTTACAGAGTGTAATTATAGGAGCTTTAATGTACGTTACTATGGTCTCGAGAAAACATTTGACCTAAAATTCGATTTTTTTATTTGTGTTCTGAGAGACGGAGTCCAGTGTTAGCTTCTGTTAGCAGACATTAGCAGCATAGCTAAACACTCGGTCCATATTGCCGGTTTGACTCAGCGGTCATGCGGCGCGTCAGCGGTGGATGACGCGTTACGTCGGCGGTGACGTAGGTGTGACCTATAATCCGGTGCAACTTATTTATGGATTTTTCCAATTTTTTGGCAATAATTGGACACTGCGACCTATATTCCGGTGCGACCTATAATCCGAAAAATACGGTACATTCATTCATCACATCCAGGCTCAATTATTGCAACTCACTCTTTTTTGGTATCAGTCAGACCTCCATTGATAGACTTAAACTGGTTCAGAGTGCGGCAGCCCGATTTTTAACCAGCACAGGCAAAAAAGAGCACATTAGACCCGTTTTGGCCTCCTTGCACTGGCTACCAGTTCACCTTCGAATCCAATTCAAAATGCTTTTGTATGTCTATAAACCACTAAACAGCTCTGCCCCCTCCTATCTTACTGATCTGCTGCAGTCGTATGTCCCACCACATTCTCTCAGGTCAGCAGACCAGTTGCTCCTCACAGTTCCAGGAACCCGTCTCAAGTGCAGAAGTGACAGGGCCTTCTCTGTCGCAGGCCCAAAACTGTGGAACGAGTTACCTCTGCTTGTCAGACAGGCCCCCTCCCTCACAGTTTTTAAATCTCGCTTAAAAAAACAGTATTATTCTCTGGCTTTAGGCACTGTGCGATCTGTGCTGAGCCTGTGTGTATCACACTGTGTGGGTCATATTGTCGTTGTTGTTATCCACCATTGTTTTTTTGTTTCTATATTCAGTTTCCCGTTATGTAGTTTTGTTGCTGTGTGCTTGGTCTTTCTGTCCCCGTGCAGCACTTTGGTGTGCACTGTCACTGTTTTAAGAGCTTTATAAATAAAATGGTATGGTATAGTATGGTATCTGCCTGCTCAAAGCTGCCTTTAACTCTGACCTTTTTCTTTTTGTTGTGAGCCACCAGGGGGTAGGGTTGCCAACCGTCCCTTGAAAAACGGAATTGTTCCGTATTTAGAAACAAAAGTACTCGTCCCTTATTGATCTATTACGGGACGCACTTTGTCCCGTAATATCGTGAGAATCAAAACTATTCTGTCAACGTCAATGGAGTTGATAAATAATGATGCGCTTTTATGTCAATTATTACGGTAAAGAAGCCGCTCTGCTCTGTGACCAATGAGCTGACAGCCTTTTACACACGTGATTGAAACTACAGAATCCGGCTCATCTCATTGGTCCAGTCTTGGCTGTTTACGGAAGACACGGCAGCGACAGGATTTGAAGAAGAAGCATGGACGCGAGCGGCAAACATTCAGGGGATTTAAACAGTGAACATAGATCACCTTCGAGCCTGACTACTCCCCCCAGGAAAAAAAAGAAACGGCTGCAAAAATACAGAGTCGAGTGGGAAAAGGAAGTGGCTGGAACGCGTGAATGATAATGGCTACAAAGCGAACTGTACTGTCTGCAAGCGTACTTTTTCTGTAGCCCACGGTGGACAGTTTGATGTGAAACAGCTTCTGCAGTTGGACACATAAGAAACGTGAAAGACAACAAAACCAGGAGAACCCTTGACCAATTTGTTCTGCACCGGGCAACACCAGAGGCAGATATGGTATGTAAAAAAAAAAAAAAACACTGCCATCAGTTATGTCCAGAAGTGGTTTGACTTCTCAGAGGAAAACTGGCTCTTTCACCTTCAGCCCCTCTCTCTGGCATCTGGAAAAATATCCTTTGAGGAAGTGGAGAAGATCACTGAAAGTCTTCACCTGGTTGGCAGGTAAAAATTCAATAATTTCCAGTGTAGTGGTGAACCATGTTTAATTATTGATAGTTATAAACAAAAGTGTACAATTGACACGTACAAATAAATACATAATTGTGAATTTACTTTACACTATGCAAACATACAACCTTGTCCATCTTTAAAAAAACACAGTTCATATAGGTAAATTAATAAATACATTTCAAAATGTAGTTTAAATACAATGCTAAATTATAAATATAAACAATACACGTTTTTCCATTTATTTATCACTACATAACCTAGGCTATGTGTCACTAATGAACTTTAACACCTTTTGGCAGGCTAAACATGTCTATGGATGAGCTGTATGAGGAATGTGTGACTGCAAACAGCCTGATAGACCACCTCACCACCTCACCTCAGGAGAAAGAAAGGTGGCAGTCCCAGGGAACAGCAGAGAAGTGGATGCAAGTTCTTCAGGCAGCTGACCTCCCCAACATCCAGCTGTTGTATCCTTTGTCCTCAGCATCCCATCTTCCACTGGGTTTGTGGAAAGGATTTTCTCTTTCATGAAAAGTAAGTGGACTGATGTGCGAAACAAATGTTCTACTGAACTAATTAGAAGTGAGCTCATTGTCAGTCTAAATTATGAAATGTCTTGCTCACAAATTTACTACAAACTTTATTTGCACGTTGCACTAAATGCACTATTACAGAATGTTCGTATTGATTTTTTGTTATTTAATACTGTTTTAAGTTATTAAGCAGGACAGAGGTCTGTTTAAGAAAGATACATAATTTTCAAAAGATATGTTTGTTTCTGGCAATTCTATTTGCACTAAAAATAAATGGTTAATTGTGTAATAATTTGTTTATACATATTTTTATAATTCAAAAACACGTATCCAAATGAATTCAGGTTGATTTCAAAGTGAGGAGGGGCAGGCAGGGTTTTTGTGTGTGTGTGTGGGGGGGGGGTTAAATGGGGTGACCAGCCCTGCCGAGAGGTGTCCCTTATTTATTTATCAAGGAGTTGGCAACCCTACCAGGGGGGTAGTTAGCACTGAAGCTAGCATGTTAGCTGACAAGTGTTGCTCCATGTTGTTTTGCTGTCGCCATAGCCCACTAATGAGACACAAACACACTTGTACTTCAACACTGTGAAAGACCTTTTCCTCCCAGTCACTGTGCAAATGTGTTTTCTTACATTTTTCTGCCATTTTCCCCTCTGGGAGGTAAAACTAGCTTGTAGTTACACTGCTGAAGAGATGGGAGTGGTCTATGCATGGTTCTGAACTTTGACCCCAGGCAAGATTGCTAAATTGTATACATAAAACTATTTCTTTTAAAAGTTTGTATTAATAATTTTCATTTCAAGTATACATCCTTGCAAATGTTATTTCTTAAATTTTAAAATATAATTAATGATAATTTTAGGTGGTGCTCCTTGATGATGAGTGCTATTTTTAGAACCTGCCCAGCGGGCAAATTAAGAGGTCCCTGCGGGCGATTAGGTGCCCTTGGGCACCACGTTGGTGACACCTGATCTATAGTATAGCTATAGATTGAAAACACCTGACTCTAATTTCACCTTCAAATTAACTGCTAATCCTAGTTTCACATATTTTTACTACTCATAAATACATAATACTGGATAATTTTCCTCAATAAATGAATGACCATGTGTACTATTTTTGTCTCATTTGTTTAACTGGGTTCTCTTTATCTACTCTTAGGACTTTTGTAAAAATCTGATGATGTTTTAGATCACATTTATGCAGAAATATTGAAAACTATAAAGGCTTCACAAACTTTCAAATACAACTGTACAGTATATATGATATATGAACATTTATCACAGTTAAAAGCCTATTGCAGCTTTCCATATATGTTATTGTACATAACCTTTATGTTTGTATGCATGAAATATGTGTTCTCCTAAAGTTAAAAGCCTCACAGCTGTATGTTCCAAGTTACCAATCTTTTTCTGTGTCCCAAACAGATGTTAGGCTGACAAAATAATTACTATTCTCTAGTACTTCATGCATAAAGCCTTGCCATATCATATACCTCATTCAACCTTTTTTTATTCAGGTTAATACCATTATGCCTTATTGATAATAAAGGCATGCGGACCAAAATGAAGTGGTTCTCATCTTCAATAACTTCAATTCCAACAACATGTATAAACACAACTTCTCATCTCCAGGTATATGAGACCAACTGCCACTTTCAATGGCTAGACAATGTGCTGTACATTTTACTAGTAATAAAGACCTGCTATATTTCTGGTTTCAAATATTTAGCAAATACCTATCTGGTTCAAGGACACTTTTACACAGTACTGTAGTTTTGGTCGGTTTCTATAACAGCACATTCCATTCCGCTACATCTATTTATAATATACAGCTGGATGTAGTAGAATGGAATATACAGCTTTAAAATAAGAGTTACTGTGAATGCTATTTTAATACGAGCAATCAAGTTGACATGACAAAAGTTCATCTTTCAGTGTTTCTGACAGTGGTATTTGGGGAAGTCTGGGAAATTTTGGGAATGTTGTATTAGTTTAAAAAAAATGTTTTTATCACACAAACACACACACACACACACGTTCTAAATATGGTTTTTATTATTTTTTATTATTACTATTGTCAAGGTCTAAATTCACAAGTGTGTCTCTAGTTGAGCTCTCTCTGCAGATTGAGGCTTTTCAGAAGCCGACACAAAGGCACTGAAGGTTGCTCAGTACATACCTGCATGTTGGTTCTCCACAATACAACGCGTTACACTGTAATTTTGAAGAAAAAAAAAAAACTGCATACCTGAGCTGAGACTTTTTTTTTCTCCAAACGTCCCATTTTGTCTTCTCTGACAGCAGTATTTGACTGTTGGCCTTGGCTTCCAGAGAGAAAAGCTGGAAATCCTTGGGTTCTGAAAGCTTTGCTTCATTGTTAGTTCTGCAGACAAAGGGATTTGTTTGCCTTAGGGAGAACTGTTAGTTTCTCTGCCAAAACAACCGATGTATGAAGAAGAAAAAATTGTCTTTGTGTTTAGTTGTTATCTGGTTTGGTTTTTGTTATTTTGATTGATTGAACATGTTTTGTTAGTTCCTACTTTAGTTAGTGAAGTGCTGGGGGGTTTACTGGTTTGGATTTACACCATTTAGCATTTGCCTCATTTCCATAGTTTGTATGAGTTAAATGTATGTCTTGTTGTATTTTGTCAATACACATTTTTTGTGCACTTAATTTGTTTTCAATTCTACTCTCCCTACACAACCACTCCTCTTACATCAAAGAGCTGTGTTCAATCGTCAGTTCTTTCCTGATATCAAACAGGGCTTTCAGTTCTCAGGGTCCTCTCTTGCAGAGCTAAATTTTATTTTAGCTTTGTTTCATGAGGTTGACACACTGCCTGCTTTCAAGACTGAGGTTAAGATTTAGAATGCCATTCAGACTTGATAAATGTGGTTTAATCTTATTCAAAAGGAGTCAAGGTGATCAGAAGTGAATTTGTCGAACTAATTATCATGGAAGCACAAGAGCAATAGAAGCTTGGGTCTAACATATAAGACAAGACCCAAGATGCCGGCTGTGGAAAGATGACCTGAGACAGTCCAGCTCCAAAACCAGGACACAATATGAAGGTAGGTAAATTGTAGTCGGAATGCCATAACCAAGTGTCTGGAGTAGTTTGCAGGAACATTTGCACTGAGTATGGACTGAAGGTCCCACAGTCAAAGTGGGAGACTCCACCCAAAGATAAGGGAGAATAGAAGGGCCAAGATAATGTGAGACCTCCAGATCCGGACAGAGAAACCAATGATGGCTAACCAGTTGGACATTGTGGTGGTCAACAAGCTAGAGAAGAAGGCAGTGGCGGTAGGTGTAGCAATCCCAGGTAACTGCAACATCAGGAAGGAGCACAAGAAGCTGGAGAAATAAGAAGAACTGACAGAGGAAAATGTGTCAGTCTCAGTGGTCAGTGACCCCCAAACTGGATAAATGGCTCCAACCGATCCCAGGAAACACCACAGAGATCTATGTCCAGAAGTCCACAGTTCTGGGATCCTGAAAAGAACCTTCCAGCTCCTAGGTCTCTGGTAGAGGTCTAACAGTGAAGTGAAACCACCCATGTGGAAAAGTAAGGTGAGCTGGGTCAATTTTTCATATACCTACCAACCCAATTAATATTCCAAATTATTGTCCTGACATTCAGATAAAGAAATCAAAACTGTTTCAACAGACCAACGTCTAAAAGATGTAGATGTTCTTTGTTCTCTCAGTTTTGTTTTGTCGCTTGCTGTCTGTGCTTCATTTGAAAATGAATCTAATTCCAGTGGCAGAAATGTCTGATCGAATGATAAACACACACACACCCCCCACCCCACACACACACAAACCCCTGTCCAAGTCATAAACCCATGAAAATCATCAACATTCCATTTGGGAAGAATTTGGCCAGTCCTATTCTGTTTCTTGTTAGGAGTAAATAGTGTCACTGGGTCCTGGAGGTGAAATTACACTACATCATGGCTGAGAGCTCATTAAAAATGGATATGGAGTGGTTGACTAACAGTGGCTCCCAGGCTGGAAGGTGTCAATGGGCCTGCCGCTTTTCCTCCACGTTGTAAAAAATTCAAGCTGATGTGACACAGTGGGCACGTTGGTGCCAGACATGCATGGTGATTTATGCATCTCATTTCCAGCAGAGGACATTTTAAGTGAAAGTAGAGGGAATTTTGCCAGTTTTACATCTAGGCACTGCAGAGGAAAGAAAGTATTACACTTGTACATTTGAAGAGATTGTCAGCAGCGCTGGGAGAAAGAGAAGTGCCTGAGTGCAGAATCTGAATCAAAAACGTGTCTGCAAGTTTTCTGATGGCATTTTTGTCATCAAAGACTGACTGGCTGCTAAACAAAAAAACAAACAAATTCACAAGAAAGTATGTATGTTGCTTTGGTTTAATAAAACAAGCAATGTGTGAAGCTGAAGGTAACCTGCAGCAGTCATAGTTGTCTGTGCTACATTGTTCTCTTTTAGTATCTCAATGTCTGTTTTAACAACTATAGTTTATTATTATTTCATCATTCACATTCCTGGTTCATTTCTAGAACAACCTTCCTTCCTTCAATGTATTTAGTGGCTCCCCAGTTTATGTTACATACACTTCCAAATTCTGCTTTCCACCTAGTTATCCTTAAGTTTGATTTTAAATACACCTCACTAACTGAGGATTAAAGGAACCAAACAGCTTCTAAACAAAGTGGTCCAAACTACATCTATAATTTAACTTCCTTAGCTCAGCCAATGATGTGAGGATAAAATCTGGGGAACAAGTCTGCAGTTGCTTATTGGAAATCATGTTTTGTTTATCACCCAAAATATGCAGCTTCAACATTTTAATGACATTTAGTAATGTGACAAGTTCATTATAAAAATTGTGGGTTCCTAAGAAACAAGCAGTGTGGCCGCATTTAGAGATAGCTTTATTCACAATCACTGTTTATTTTCATGTTTGTGCATTCCTGCCTGTGCACAATATCTTGTTATTTACTTCCATTACCTGAGCCTGCTTTGCACCTTGGCAGCCACTGTCACATTTATTATTTATTATTTTACTTTCAAATTGAGAGTAGGTAGATCTGAATCAGATTTTATAATGTTTACCTGGACTTTGGCCTTGAATGTTTCAGTCAGAGCACATCCCGTTCAGGCGTCAAAATATCCACAACAAAACTCAGATGGACTTGAAATGTCTGCAATGACACTGACATTTCTGAGATCAAACCCATCCCACAAACTGAACATGTTCAAATTCCAGAGACAGGACTGCACAACTTGGTGACTCACATAAGAAAATGAAAATCATTGTGAGACATTCTGTTGATCCCCCTTAAATACTTGTATTTAGCCAAAACAGTTCAGCCCAGCAAGGTATCACCTTCAGTAGCTTCATGCTGTATTTCAACTTCAGTCACAGCACATTAAAACATTTTAAAAAATCGTACAAAGTTTGTTTAGTGCCTTCTGTAGGGTATTAAGAAGATATCTTATTCACAGTTTTTTTTTGCTATTTTAGCCATTCATTAATCAAAAAGTTCATCTAGTTAAGAAATTTACAGATTTTATTTTTTGTAACGTCTATTTGTTTTGAATTTTAAAAAAGTAACTTTAAATATAAGCACATGTTCTAACAGCTGAACTCTATAGGTAGACAGGTTGAAATATGCATTCACACATTTCTTGTGCACAGTTTTTCTTTCCTGTTCAGGATGGGGGGTGCTTATCTCAGCAGGTGGGCTGCAGGCTGCATGTGAGCTGCATGCGGGCTGCAGGCTGCTGGTGGGCTGCAGGAGAGCTGCAGGGTGGCTGCAGGTGGGCTGCATGATACAACACATTTGGCACATAATGTTGTTCAAAGAACAGTGTTTTAATTTAAAATGCATGTGTAGTTATGTTTTTTAATTCGTAAGTGCCGAATAATTTGTAAAGAAGGACTCTGTGACAAAATAACGAATGTGGCCATACCATCACGTGGAAACAACACGCTGGACATGAACATAAAAGATACATACGAAGCTGAACCCCGTCCCCACCTAGGATTCTCTGATCACATCTCAATCTTCCTGGCTCCTGCTTTCCTAACCCCACTGGGACGTTCAAAACCATTACAAAAGAAAGATAAATCTTGGATGCAGAATATTGGCCCCATACAAAAGGAGTGTTTTAAACACACAGACTGACAAGTTTTCAGAGAAGCTGCTGAAAATGGGTGGGCGCTAGACATGGAGCAATACACATCCTTAGTTCTGGTGTACATTAGTAAGTGTGCCGATGACATCACCACCATCAGATATGTTGAGTTACCTGAACAGCAAGCCTTGGCTGAATGCTGAGTTTTGTTCCCTACTGGAAGCCAGGGACACTGCCTTCAGGTCTGGAAACTCACAGGACTTGAGAAGGACAAGGAAAGAGCTGGTTGCTGGTATTAAAAGGGCAAAGGCCACATATGCACAGAGGATCGAGGGTCAATTCACCCCACACAAGACCCACGGAGCATGTGGAGGACCATTAAGTGTATAACTTTAAAAAGGCATGAGTGAACAATGCCCTAGAGCTAAACAGCTCTTCTCCACAATAAATTGTCTGCTTAATCCCATTAAACAAACTCCTAAGGAATCTGCTCAAAAATGCGACCTGTTCCTTTCGTCATTTAAAAACAAAGTTGACACTATCAGATCTCAGCTCCACAACCTCCCTGTTCTTAGTGTGCCATCTACCCGTCTGCTTTCTGGGACCCTAAACAGCTTTGATGAAGTTGTTCAGAGTGAGGTGGAGGCCATCATCAAGAAAATGAAGCCTTCATCCTGCGCCCTGGATCCCTTCCCCTCGTCTCTCATAAAATCCAATCACTCTGCAATAAGCCCACTAATCACTCAAATAATAAATCAGTCTCTACAATCTGGTCATGTTCCACTGCCTCTAAAAACTGCCATCATTAGGCCTCTTCTGAAAAAATCTAATTTGGATCCCGACATTTTTTCTAATTACCGCCCAATTTCACACCTCCCTTTTCTGTCTAAAGTGCTGGAAAAAGCTGTTGCTGCTCAGCTGCAGGATCACCTACAACAACACTCCCTGTATGAGAAGTTCCAGTCTGGATTCAGGGCAGCTCACAGTACTGAGACTGCATTGCTGAGAGTTACCAATGATGTCCTCATGGCTGCTGACACTGGTTCTCCCTCCATCCTTGTCCTCCTTGACCTCACTGCAGCCTTCGACACTGTGGACCATAGTATCCTCCTCCACCGTCTTCATGTGGAGGTCGGTCTCTGTGACACTGTCCTGGACTGGTTCAAATCTTTCCTCTCCAATAGGCTGGAATGTGTTAGTCTTGGCAACGCCACATCCCAGACAGTCTGTGTCTCCTGTGGTGTCCCTCAGGGGTCAGTTCTGGGGCCCCTGCTGTTTTCCCTTTACATGCTGCCTTTAGGTCAAATTATTAATCAGTTCAACATTTCTTTTCACTGTTATGCCGACGATACACAGCTTTACATCAGGACTGGAGCATCCTCATCATCCCCATCTCCATCTTCACTCACTGCCCTCTCTACCTGCCTGGAGGAAATAAGGGCATGGATGAATCGGAACTTTCTTCAATTAAACTGCTCCAAGACTGAGGCCATACTGATTGGCACCCCTCACCAGGTACAAACCCCTACTATAACAACACTTTCCTTTTCTGGACAAGACATCCCCCTTTCCACCTCTGTTACAAATCTTGGAATAAAAATGGACTCTCATCTTACATTTGAAAATCACATTAAGCTTCTGTTTAAAACTTGCTTCTTCCATCTTCGAAACATCTCCAGACTTCGCCCATCCCTAACTTTTTCTGATGCTGAGAAGCTCGTCCATGCTTTTGTCTCCTCCAGGCTCGACTACTGCAACTCCCTGTTTATTGGAATCCCTGGCAAATACCTTCAGAAGCTTCAATATATTCAAAACAGTGCAGCAAGGATTTTGTTGAGAGTTCGTAAATTTGAACATATTACGCCCATTCTCCATAACCTTCATTGGCTTCCTGTCACCTACAGAATTCAGTACAAAACTGCTCTCATTACACATCAATGCTTACATGGAACTTCACCAGATTATCTAAAGGACATTCTTGTTCCATACTCATCCACCCGGTCTCTGCGGTCACAGAACAGTAATCTCCTTCACATTCCGAGAACCAAATTAAGGACCATGGGAGACCGGGCTTTCAGTGTGGCTGCCCCCCGCCTGTGGAACTCTCTTCCTGACTGCCTGAGAGCCCCACAGTCACTGGTTGACTTTAAGAGCGGCTTGAAGACCTTTCTTTTCAACCGAGCATACTCTACCTCCTCATGATTCTACTTTTGATCTTAGTTGATACTGTTATTGATTTTACTTGTTTTATTACTTGTTTTATTGACATTTAATTTTGTTGCACTTTGTAGCATTTTGAGATTTTCATTAAAGCTGCAGTATGTAGCTTTTTTTATGAACATATTTCTTCACTCTGTCACTACCTCCTGACAGACTGATGTTAGCCAGGTAATCTCTGAAAAATTTAAAAATATTGTCCCCTTGCTTCTCCAGGTGGTAAATAAGCATTTCTAAAAAGAAAAGGTGACCCGCCATTTTCCAGCCAATAAAAACAGAGTTTGTAACCAGCCAATAAAAACAGAGCTTGAATTTGAATCAGCCAATAAAAACAGAGCTTGAATTTGAAATTCAACAGACCACAAGGGGGCAGAGCCACATATGGCTCTGAGGGGGAGGGATCAGAATGCTTTGCCTGTTGAAAATATTTCTAACTGCTGCAGTTCTACAGAAACTGCATACTGAACCTTTAATGAAAAGTGCGTTATAAATTAAATTCATTATTATTATTATTATTAGAGACCTATCACTGCCTGATGCCCTCTACGCACGCTTTGAAGACCCGAACAGACAACCCAGCACCAGACTCACCTCACCACTGGATGGAGAGCTTATCAAGAGTGACCTTAGTAGAAGTAAGGAGTACTTTCCGGAGGAATGACCCTCACAAAGCAACCGGCTCAGACAACATCCCCAGGAAGGTGTTTAAAGACTGCTGATCAGCTCTGCGAGGTACTGGCCAACATCTTTAACTCCTCACTTACCCTGGCAACAGTTCCAACCTGCCTGAAGACCACAACCATCATCCCAGTCCCCAAGAGCTCTACAGTGACTGGTCTGAATGACTATTGGCCAGTGGCCCTAACTCTGAACGTCGCTAATTGCTTCGAAAACTTGTCATGACCCACATCAAAACAACTATCAACATCAACGAGGACTCTCACCAGTAGGCATACCGTAAGAACCGATCAACAGAGGATGCCATCTTCTCCATGGTCCACACTGTTCTCATCTGACTGGAGCAGAAAGACTCCTACTATGCTCTTTGTGGACTTCATGTCTGCCTTCAATACCATGATCCCCTAAACCCTGATGGACAAACTACTCACACTAGGACTAAGCCCCTCCATTTGCAACTGGGTCCTAGACTTTTTAACACACAGACCACAGTCAGTGAGGATCCACAACTTCTCCTCCTCCACCATAACCCTCAGCACTGGCTCCCCAAAGGGGTGTGTGCTGAGCCCTGTCCTATTCTCTCTGCTCGCGTATGATTGTGCACCTACCCATCCAGGCTGTCATATTGGAGGGTTTTCAGATGATGCAATAGTGGTGGGATGCATCACAAACAACAATGAGTCCAGCTAAGAAGATAAAAGAGATGATTGTGGACTTCAGAAGGAACAAACACACCTACACCCCCTGAAAATAAGAGGATCTGCGGTGGAAGTTGTCTCCAGCTACAAGTACTTGGGTGTGCACCTGAACGACAACCTCAGCTGTAGCAACAACACCACCAGCCTGATTAAGAAAGCTCATCAGAGACTCTACTTCCTCAGGTGGATGATTTGAGCTGGTCTGGGAAGCTCAGTCCTCGCCTCCTACAGGTGTGCAGTGAAGAGCATCTTTGCTCCAGCATCAACGTGTGGCATGGAGGCTGCACAGCTGCAGAAAGAAAAGCTTTGCAGAGAGTGGTGAAGGCTGCAAAGTAGTCTGTTGGAGTCAGTCTCCCCACCATCACAGACATCTACACCTCCAGATGCAGGAAGACAGCCACCTGTATCATGAAGGACCCCACTCACCCAGCACACACGTTTTGCCCCGCTGCCCTCATGAAGGAGGTTAAGGAGCATTAAGTGTAGAACCACTAGACTGAGGAACAGCTTCTACCCTGAGGCAAACTCATGAATCTCTAACCAGAATAATCACGGTGGAAAAATCACATCATGTTGCTGCTGATCTGTTTCATGTTGCTGTGTTCATGCATGCTCATCAACTCACACAGACTCATGTTCGTGCTGCTGTTCGACATAATGTTTTTATGCTATTAGTGCTTAGCATATTTTTAGTTGATATTTTTCTTAGTTGATATCTTAGATCTTATTACTGTTATTCTTTTACATTTTATTGTTAGATGTAACTGGGACCTTGTGTACAACATTTCATTCCACCACATGTACCAAATGTGGTGCGAACAACATTGAAGAAACTCTGACTCTAAATAATCGGCATGTTGATTCCTCACTCTTTTATTCCCACATGTTGACTATCCTCTTAACCAATGTGTGAATTGCTCTTTGGATTTGTGTGTGTGCTCCATTTATCTGCATGTTATTAATAACTGAACCCAAAAGGTGAGTTCTGAAAAGATGAATATTCATATAAAGGCATTTTCATTAAAGCAAGTGACCTTCAAGCTCTCCCCCTCCATTGATTGTCCCAACCATGGCTGACACTGACCTTTTAGTGAAGATTGCTCACCACTGGCTTAATAACAACATCATTGATGTTTACAGTAGGAGGAGAGTGATCGTTTCAAAAAAGGCCAGGAGATGATTCTGTCCTGCTCCAAGGCGCTGAGGAGCACATGGTGTGTAGGAATGACTAGACAGGCTGGACAATTGCCAAATGCAAATTTCAACAAAAGCAAAGAGAGAGTTTGTTTAGAGTTTCAAAATAATTAAATAATTTCAAGACCAAACTTTAAGCTCAGACGTAAACAAAACAATTCAAATGCCAGCAAAATTGCAGTAGACTGTACATAAGAGGAAAGTAGGGGTGGCACTATGACTGTGAGATGTTAACTCTGCTTTTTATTTGCATCCCTTCATCCATACATACATACATTTACCATACATACTGTACATACATACTCTAAGCTTCTGCAGAGGACAGATGCTACCCCTCCCATGCCGCTTTGCTTTGCTGCTCTGTCTGTCTGTGAAACTGTTTCTGAGCCTCTCTTGCATATCTTCCAAACAAAAAACTATGGACTTATTTGGTTAGTTGGTCCCTCTACACAATTTGATAACATTTCTTCAAAGAGAAGACAGGCTTTAGGTGAGACAATTTGTCCTGTTGGCATGCGCACAGCTGGATATCTCATCGACTTCAAGACTTGATGAAGTATCTATCTCTGCTGTCATCTGTGGATCTAAAGGACGCACATTTAATTGGATTTACGATAACTGGTTCCTGCTTTTTGGATTCAGCTGGTTGCTGGTTTTATCTACAATTAAAGAAGTCGTCTGCGGCAAATTGAGACCCGATCACGCTGCTTGCCTTTGTGATGGCTTGGTTCTTGCCTGTGTACCCAGACTCAGTTGCCTTGGGCAGAATGGATCAGATCTCGGGGATTTTTACACAGGTACGTTCCATTGATGTGTGGCCACATAATTTTGGACATTTTCAGTATCTTTTGGACCAACACAGACTCAAGGTAGATGTCATTATGTTCTGCCTCTACTCAAAACAATTTTGTGTTAATCTGAAGCTGGCTTCGCCCGGCTGGCCTTCAAGGCCACCTTATCTGAACACACCTAGAGGACATGTTATTTGACGCTCACCACCCACCCATCGGGAAACTCCACCGTCAACCAGAGTGAACCAGCTGAATAAACATTCTGTCATCATTTCAGGGCTCTTGGATTCTCATTAGCGTTGACCTTGGCCGTTCCCCGACATCCTCGAGAATGTTTACAGATCTCATCGGAGGGAGCTGTTGATTATTCCATCCTTATCAGAACTCTTACATTGAACTCGAGAGTATCTATGAACATTGCTCATCGTTCTCGGTGTCTCCCCCCCTCTGCAGAATGTCTACGTCACTATGTCCTTATCTGTGCAAAGTGTTTTTTAATTTTTTTTTTTCAGGTATGAAGAAAGATTTTAATAGGAATTTTTCGCCTCCATTTCCCAATGTGTCTAATTTCATTACTTTTTGTCTGTCTAAGCAGATCTCACTTGTAAATGAGTCTTCAAGGCTCAATGTGACTAATCTGTCTAAATAAAGGTTGAATGAAAATGAATACATACATACATACATACATACATACATACATACATACATACATACATACATACATACATACATACATACATACATACATACATACATACATACATACATACATACATACATACATACATACATACATACACACATACATTCATTACCATTGTCTGGGCGGGGGGAAAGCAGCTTTAACATGGTCACCCAGACTTCTCTTTGTGCACCCACCTCGTCCAGCTCTTCTGGGCTAAGAGACAGCTGAGACACATTGTATTTTTATTTTATTTTTATTTCCTTTTATAGATGGCCTCCCTTCTCACCTTACAGCCATCCTCTTCACACCATTATGAATTTTTTAATAGGATAGAAAGAAAGGAAAGATGGAAAGTAAGACTACAAAATATAATAAATATACACAAAGAGAGCACAAGGCAAATACACCCGACCGCTGTCTGTAAACCTGCAAAGAACATGACAGAACACAGCAACAAAATACATATGTATAAAAGACTTAGAATATTCATGGCTTTGCAGTAGTTTCTATAAATATATATACCTATACCTACATATATATATATATATATAT
>JBBPBX010000003.1:226930-251379 GCA_038048925.1 Garcialebias charrua | reverse complement strand
CGCTAAGAGTGACACACATGCCGGGCGAGCTAAACCACGGGGCAGACGCCCTCTCTAGAGAGCACCAACTCTCCTCAGAATGGAGGCTGAACCCGCGTATCGTGGACCAGATCTGGGTACGATACGGGCGGGTTTCTGTAGATCTGTTTGCCTACAGCAGCAGTACACACTGCACCCTGTATCATTCGATAAGGAAAACAAACTCACCGTTGGGAACAGACGCTCTGGAGCACAACTGGCCAGCAGGGGAGCTATATTATGCATTTCCCCCTGTCTCCCTGATTCAGGCGACACTGGAATGCATACACAAGGGAGCTCTCTCCCTGATACTCATAGTTCCCAGATGGCCACAGAAACCATGGTTCCCAGAAGTGATCTCACTGTTGTCAGGGACACCATGGCAGCTGCCTCCCCAAAGGAACCTGCTGACTCAGGTCCATGGGTAGCTCCTTTACCCACGTCCAGAATTATGGTAACTCTGGGCCTGGCCGCTGAGAGGAACCGACTGATGGCCTCCGGCCTCCTCGGTAACGTCATAAACACGATACAGGGAGCAAGAGTCAACTTAGACTCTCTACGCTTGTAAATGGCATGTTTTTTAGGCCTGGTGTCTGGAGAGGAATATTATCTCATATTCCTGTGACTTGGTCCAGTTACTCACTTTTCTACAAGACCTGCTGGAGAAGGGCCGCTCCTTCTCCACCAGTAAGGTCTTCCTGTCAGCTATCTCAACATGTCATGAAGGCTGGGAAGGTAAAACACCCGGTGTCCACCCTCTCATGATATGTTTCATGAAGGACGTACTGAGAAAAAGGCCCCATAGCAGGACTCTGGCCCTTGATTGGGACCTCCAGTTAGTCCTGGACACTCTGTGGAGCCTCAATTTGAGCCTATTAACAGCATTGAGATAGATTTGTTATCTTATAAATCTGCTTTGCTCTTAGCTCTTTGCTCAGTTAAACATGTGGGTGACCTCCACACTTTATATGTGCACCCAATGTGTACCAGGTTTGCCCCTGACGGTTCAAAGGTCACCCTGCGTCCAAACCCCGCATATGCGCCAAAGGTTCCAACTTTAAATCCTAGAAGTCTGGACCTTGATCTCTCAACTCCCCCCCCCTCCCTGTCCTCACTGAATGACAGATGAGGCTGAATGCACTCTGCCTTGTCAGGGCCCTAAGTGCTTACATTAAAAAAACTGTCAGTTGGAGAAAACCAAACCAGCTGTTTGTGTTTTGCTAATCCAGCTACTGGCAGAGCCCTGTCAAAACAGCGCCTCTCACACTGGGTGATTGAGGCCATAAAAAGGGCGTACTATAGCAAAGTCAGCAGGTGCCCTCTAGGGTACATGCTTATTCCACTCGAGGCCTGGCTGCCTCATGGGTCCTTTTCAAGGGTGTGCCAGTGGCAGACATATGTGCTACTGCCAACTGGGTATCTTCAAACACGTTTGCAAAACACTACAGTTTGGATTTCACAGCATGTGATGTCACTCAGGCTGTCCTCTCTACTACAGAGTAGAGTACAGCTAAAATGCCTGCAGTATAAAGGCATAAGTTCTCACAAGCATGCATTTCCAGAGCATTTTCAGGGTGTGAATGAAATACGTTCCCATAGTCATATGTTGCACTGAGTGGACTGACTGATAAGGGAACTGAAAGTTATGCACCATAACTCATGTTCCCTGAAGGAATGGAACGAGGTGCAACACATGTTTGCCCTTTCAATGCCCAAGCTCGGTGTAGTGCACTTGGAGGATGAAGGTGGGGCGTCAGCCTCTTTTATACAAAGAGGGCGGGGCCTCTTTGATGATGCTGACGCCCACCTGCCTTTTCAAGGCGTGGATGTATTACTTCAGGTGAACCGCGCGGCGGTGCAATTCCCATAGTCATATGTTGCACCTCATTCCTTTCCTTCAGGGAACGTGAGTTATGGTGCATAACTTTCAGATTCTGCTCCCCCTCATATGAAAAGAAGTAGCAGCTCAAAGACTCACATCTGCAACTGCAGGAACAAAATCTCAAGCAAAGGCTTGGTTTACTATAGCTTATTGTTGCCATTTGCATTTTATTTTTTGTTCTGTACTTTATATGTTATGTCTGGAATAGGTTCCTCTTGTAAATGAGTCCCCGTGGCTCAATAAGGCTAGCCTGTATAAATAAAGGTTGAATGGAAAAGATCCACACCAGCTGCGCTCGACTTGCCTCAAGCTGGACATGTCTATCTGACAATGGAAGTTCTTGGCTCATGCCTATATTGTTCAGTTCCACCACAAAGAGCCACTGAAGACTGCAAGAATGCCAAACTAGCTTCTCTGGGAGGGTCCCATATCTGTCGATGAGTGCGTTGCCACCTGGTACTGACAACAAGTGAGAGGGAAATGTGGACACTTAACTGGATGCGACAGTCTGCTGCGACTCCCAGCCGCAAAGCCCACACTTGGTGAGGAAGTCCTAGAGCTGGACTCTCAGGAGGATGCCAAGGTAATCTCAGAGTTCCTCATGTCTGAGGATGATGATGATGATCGAATATCCATCCCAAGCACACAGGTTGCAAAGTCTGGTACATTGTTGGTCCTCCGGGATGAGGAGGAGAGAGCAAAAGCCTTTCCTGTTGTGTGCATTAACTTGTAGACCATGTGCACCTGCTAACTTCCAATTCAATATCCCCTGGCCTGAAATAGTATCGGAGACCACTAGATCCCATTACGAAGAATATACATTTCCCCAGACCACTTTTCTCACAAGCGACAGGAAGGCGGTCAAACACAAAGAGCTCTTCATGGCGTGTGATCACTTGGTGACGTTACACGACATGCAGATCTACTGGAAAAAAGTTCCAGGACATTCAAGAGTCCCAGGCGATGACAAGTACTATAATGACATTGCAGATTCTTTAGCCAAAGAAGGAGCCGACAAAGGTCAGCTGTGGTCCTTTGACCCCTCCTGGTTGGTCAAGACTCTGCCAATACAACCTACTGTCGAGGTTATGGCAGTCACACGTGCACAGGCCGCAGCCAAACCTGCCGACAACGCAGTCTCGGTACGACCTGCACTGACTGACACAGACATCGTCCGACTGCAAAAGTTGGACCCTGCTATCAAGTCCATGATGCTGTACCTGACTGACCCTGACAATAATACTCTGTCCAAAGACGAGCTGGATTCTGATCCTGACCTCAGGGTACTCTATCATCTGCGCTCGCAGCTGAAACTGATCAAAGGCATCCTAACTTTTGCCCATGGACCAGCGTCCTCACCAGTGTTCGTGGTTCCCCATGGCCACAGGGGGGTGATGTTAGTTCATGCCCATGATCTCCCGTCCGCAGGACACAAAGGAGAGAAAGCCACGCTGACGGCATTGAAACAAATTGCCTATTGGCCTGGTATGAAAAAGGATGTCAAGGACTACATTGACGGGTGCCTGATTTGCGCCCAGTTTCAGCCTACCAGACCACTCCACAGAGCACCACTGCAAAGCAGAGGCATTTCATTTCCATGGTCTGACATCCAGTTTGACTGGGTGGGGCCACTCACTAAGAGCTCTAGAGGAAATAAATATTTCCTCACGGTAACCTGTGCATTTACCAAATGGGTAGAATGCCTACCAGCTCCTAATGACACAGCACAAACTACTGCTATTTTGCTAGTGAATCATGTATTCTCCAGGTTTGGACTTCCCCTTAGGGTGAACTCAGACCAAGGTACACACTTCACAGGTGAAGTGATGAAAGAACTGTGGAAGACGCTTGGCGTCAAAGCTGATTTCCATATTGGCTACCACCCACAATCTTCAGGACAAGTAGAGAGAGCAAACAGAACGGTGGTGAGTATTTTGAAGAAATACGTAGCCGCAAACCACAAGGACTGGGACGTGAAACTCCCTTTGGTCCTGATGGCCATTAGGGCCACTCCACACACATCAACTGGCGTCTCTCCCTTCGAGATGATGACCGGTCGACAAATGACTCTCCCTCTACACCTGTTGTACCAACCAGGTGACGCCACCATGGCAACAGCCTACACCACTCAACAATACATGAAAGATTTGAATGTACACCTCCGAGACACTTTTGCTTTTGCCCAGCAAAACCTGGAAAGGTCTGCTGAGGGACGCAAGGCGTACTATGACCAGAAAGCTTCCCATGATGAACTCCAAGTGGGAGACAGTCTTGTACTATACTTTCGCCCCCACAGCCGGGAAAGGAGGGTCCGGGACCGGTACTCTCCCCCGCAAACTAATGCCCAGGTGGATGGGACCTCATTTGATAACAGACAAAGTGTCCTCAGTTGTCTACGGAATCAAAATCAGCAAAGGTCGCAAACGGCCAATTGTTAAGTGGGTACATCGAAATCAAATCAAACCTTTTGAGGCGTTCAATGACTCCGCAAATGTCAAAGATCTCGCAAACTCACAGACTTCATGGGAAAATAAGGTCGTCCAAACACAGGATAGTAAATAAACTAAACAGTTTAGACTGTATTTCTGGTGTGTGACACGTTGGAATCTGACGACCAGAGTGAGTTTGACGTAGTGAAACGTTGTTTTTAGTTGCTTAATTGCTACTTTTGTTGTTATTGAAGTTGTTATTGTTTTCTGAACACTCCCAGCCAAAAGTGATTGTTGATTAGTTGAAGACTTAAATGGATTTAACTATGCCAACATGCTGTTCATTTTTGTTAAAGATCTCAATCTTTGAAGAGTCATTGTAGATGAATACTACTTAAGGTACTATAATCTACACTGATCTCCCAATCATTTAGGTAGGACCGATTCGATCGTTTCTATTCTAGATCTATTCATTTTGATGAGTCTCGCCATAGACTTCAAAATTTATAGGGAATACCAAATCTTGCGTCGTTCGTCTAAAAGACAACAGACATTTAGACCAAACTAGATTTCATTTTTTTATTTTAGTTTAACCTAAACTAAATAATGAATGGAGGAATAGTTTGAAAGAAGAGGCCTTCGTTACAGAAGCCCTCCACATTTCTATAGGTATAGATCCCTATATCTGATTTTTACAGCATTGAACCACCCCTTAATTGGTAATTGTAGCTGATCTAATCCATGATAGCTTACATATGTAGTGGGCATGACCGTGTCCACTTTGATACACCTGTGTATTTTTGAACTGTTCCAGATATGACCTTTACTGATCTCTCAGTAAAGCAAGACATTTACTACAAACTATTCCATTAGTTGTAATCTGAGAATATAGTCACCAAAAGAGACTATTTCTATCTTTGATTTTAGGCTGATGTGATCAAAAGAATAACTTTTGTCATTTTCATGATATATGTTATATGCTGTTATTCTTTTAATATGGAGTATTACTGTGTCACTCCTGCTGTGTTAAAGTTGAAGTCTCGGGTCACAGAGGCCCGACCGTTTTGTTTAGAAATAAGAAGACAGTTAATCCGTTGTTTGCAGGAGAATGACTCTAGCTTCTCTGTCTTTTTCCTAAACAATTTCCCTCTGCTCTGGCTGTAACCTTGGCTCGTGATAACGGCAACTGCTTCCACGGACCAATAAAAAAGAGACAAGTTTCTCTCATCTGAGGACCTTCTTTTAAGTTCTAAGCTGTTGCTGAAACTGATGAGTCTGCTGGGAGCTTCAAAGAGATGTGAACTTTCCCAAAGAGCTGGGTGGACGTTTGGTCAAACGCTAAGGGCACATCATCCAGCTAGGGACTGATAACATGCTGTTATGAGTCCACTTGGAACAAGCGTAAGCTCAAAAACTTTGTTATTCCTTCCTGGAATAAGTTTATCTTGAAGTCAGAGGCCAGTAGCTAACATATTTTCTGATGACCAACGTGAAACCAGGAGACATTGAAAACGTAAACAAGGACCAGCTTGGACGTGCTAGGCCTGAAGGACTCTGTGCATCTGAAAGGCTGGTGTCATTTCTTTATCAGACTCGTCGTTGAAGGTAAAGAGCTGTTTACAAACGTACCTGGGGTTTAGCAGAAGTCGGATGGGAAGTGTCATTTCTGGTTACCCTCAAGATAAATAACTTCCTCCTTTAACCTCTCCTTCTTAAATTTCTCCCCTCAATTCTAAGCTGGAAACTATTTAAGCTAAAGAGCCCTCAGACTAAATATGTTTAACATCCAGTATTTATGTCTGTTGTGTTGTAATTTAACTGTGCTGACGTTTTAAATTACAAGAAAGTGAAATCATGTCAATCAAGTGTAATGGTGTTAATTTAGTTGATTTATTTTAAATAAATGATAGTGTCTTTGACATATCAAACTAAGTTAACGTCTCTTGTCACTTAATGGCTTTATTTATTTATCCATCATAAAGATCACAGAAATATTGGGTAAACTGAAAAAGAAAAGAATCCGTGAAATTACTATTCAATCTAAATAAGTAAATTAATTAAGGATAAAGAGGTCAGCTTAATACTGACCCTTGCTAAAATCCTTTACATCTGGGTGACACCGTATGTGTTTAAAGACACAATCTGCTGGCTCCCTCGTGTTCTCTTCATCTGGTGGTCCTATACGAGTTTTCTGAAAGTTTATTGATAAATCTGTGATCTCTCATGAACTTGAAACGTTATGTTGGCATGATTATTCCAATTTTTAAACTCTGAGGATAATAATTTTGGCTGGAGTGTTCAAGACAGGCAGATTCTGCATGTTTTTATCATTTGAAGCTGAGAGATTGATATTGTTCAACTCTTTAACACGCTGTTGGAAGCTTTTAGGTGAAGTTTTGTCAGCCCGTGGTCTGTGGGGGGTTCTGGTTCCGTTCGACCCAGTTCACTCACAGACTCCTGTAGCCTGCAAAGCTTTGTTGACCGTCGAGTCAAACTGCCTGAAAAGCTATTAACATCTGCAAGATTGCTGTGTGTGGTGTTTTACATTTTAGAACAGGTCAAAGAAGCATATTGCTGTTAGAACGTTGTCGGCTGGGTTTCAGACCCGTTTCCTGCTCCATTAAAAAGTGGACCGGAACCGACCTTGAAGTGGCTCCGAGCGAGTCCGTGTTTGTTCTGCAGCTGCAGTGCTGGGTTACTGAGCGTAGCTAAGTTGTGCCTGTTTTAATTGTGATTGCCATGTTTCAGGATTTTGGGAAGTTAATTTGAAGCGTTTGAGTTGTTTAAGGGTCTGTAAAAGTTGTGTTCTGTTGTGCTAAGGTAACGTTAAGGCGATGTGTCCTACACGTTTGTTGTTTATGAGCTGTGATTGGATAAACGAGAGCTGTGAGCTGTCAATCACTCGTAGCGAGCGCTGATTCGCTGTAGTGGGAACGCACGCCGTTGCGACCAACCCACTTTGTCGTCATTTCCGGCACTGCCTTGGTCTAAGGTAAGAAAACTACATTCACCATGAATGCTTGGGAATAGAACTGCAAGCACTGTGATTGATTGGTTGACGTCACGTATCTGTTTAGCGAGCTCCGCCTCGCTCAACGGAAGCTGGTGATGCGCTACGTCGACCCGCCTACATTTGTCGTCATTTACAGGTGCACTTTGGGTGACAAGCAGTTCAAACTCCTCACTAGACAAACGGAGATTTCACTGAGAGTTTAAAAACTAATTTGATGCCATCTAAACTGTCTAACATTATAAGTCTGTCTCTGACAAGAACGTGGTTCGAGCGTTTATCACGGACACACTAGAAACTAACTCTAAAAGGTTGTTTTTAGTTTAAATACTGAATAGAAAAATCAGTCTCCTCGTGATAACATTAAAGACTCGAAGCTGCCCCCTGTTGGTTAAAAGACGTTAACAGATGAGTTTTCTCATAAAACATCATAAAAAGTCGGCATTTTTATGATGAATTACAGCTCTAAATTTGTTCTGTACACAAACAATAACTCCTGTTTATTTTAAATAAATTATTTAGAATAACAGAGGTACAGACAAACATTTTTGCTTATTTTAAATACAAAATAATTTAAAATAACAAACAAAAGTACAGTTTTCACTCCAGATAACTGCAACTTTTTTCTCCTTTCTCTTCCTTCTCTCTGACACATCATCTTCCACTGTTATCCTGTGTACATTTAAACTTTCCTGTTTATTTCAAATAGTGAAAAGTTTAGAGTAACGAATACAGAGCATCTTTTATTTTTATTTTCACTGAAAATCCAGATAAAAGATGGCAGGCACACAGGGTGAGACCCCTGACACCACGGATACGGGGCAGCCTATGCCAACTGAGGGCCACGACCCGACCAAAGCAGATTGGATCGAACGTGCCTTATTTTCGCTCACAGGGTCCTTCACAAATTACCATGAAGAGACATAGTTGATGGAGGAAGCAGATGTGGACAGAGCATTAAAAATTGTAGCAGCTGGAACCACAATGGCTGAAAAGAAAGCAGACAGAGATAAACGTTTGGCTAAATTGAGCCTTCTGTTAAAGGCCAAGCTAGACTTTGAAACTGTTGCACGCCGGGCTGTCTCTACATCATTGCACGCCGGGCTGTCTCTACATCATGTTTAACAGCACAAAAGGAGGTTGCCACTTTACAGCAGGAGGTAAGGAGTTTAACACAGTCGAGTATTGGCAGCGCTGAACAAACGCGTAGTCTCTACGAAGAATGCACAGTGTTAAAAAGGGATTTTGAACAATCACAAGATGATTTGGAAAAATGTGTGGTGGAGAAGGATAAGTATTACCATCAGTACAAGTCGCTTCAGGCGGATTGTGGGGAGGCTCGAGACGCGCTGGACAAATGCACGGACACCCTGGAATCATTATCACTACGGTACACAAGGCTGCAAGATGATTATAGAAAATCACAAGAACAGCACATGATGTTACAACGTGAAAATGATGGGTTAAGAGTCCAACTGAACAGTTGTAGAATAGAGCGTGCATCAGCAATGAACAAACTCTTTGAAGAAGAGAGAAAATGTTTGGATCTCATGAGTAAACACCTTGAGAATCCACCGCCTCCGCCGCCCCCTCCCATACCTGATGACCCACTCCCTCCTCCACCGCCCCCGCCCATGCCCGATGCACTACTCCCTCCGCCACCACCCCCACCTCCACCTCAACAGACATTTGCTGGGACAACCCAATGGCAGGTACCTACGTACCCCATGTCAACAGGTGTACCTGGTGCGCAGATGGGTGGGTATATCACTATCAATGGCTCTCAATTCGCTGTCCCAATAGAACGACTCCATAAAATTTCCCAGTTCGTTCAACGTTTTGAGCCAGGGCAATATGGTTCAACTGAAACCGATACCTATCTGAAAGACATTGAGTTTAAACTGGCATGCTATCCGAACGCTACGGTCGACGATAAAGTCGGTTTAATCAAACTCACCTCAAGCAGAAAGGTGCAGCACTTCATTGCACGTCAACCAGTCGCCATTTTGAAGGATTACAAACTTTTCTGCGAAACTCTACTGCAAGAATATTTTCCTCGCATGGGAGACATTGGCTACCAAGCCGCATTGAAAATCACTCAGGGGCAGAATGAACATCCGATCCCATTTTATGACAGACTTTTCGAAGCCTTTTTTGGTGATAGGAATGAGCCAGGTATGGAGGATGAACGTGATTTTAAGTTTCTTTTTATGAACAATCTATATTCAGAGATTGGTTCAACGGCCAACCTCATGGCCGACTACAGAGAAAAAACCATGCGTGAATTAAAGGAGTGCGCTATACGTGTTTTTGAAACATACAAGCGACACAAGAAACCCGTAGAAGTGTATCCAGGTGAAAAGGTCAGATACCAAACGCTAGACCTTGAAGGAGCAAGAGCGCCAGCTCACTCTTTTAAGGAAGGCGAGAATAAACAAAATTTCCAACCTGACAGACCGCGAAATGAAGGTGTCCACTGGAACAAAGACCAAAAGGGGTCCAGAGACCCTAAGTGGTGCAGGCCGCATCCAGAGGAAGAACCCCATCATCAAAAAAGGGGGGCATTCCAAAAGAAAAAGAAATATGGGTCCCAAGGAGACTCATATGAAAGAGGGTGGTCCCAGAGGGGACCCCCGAGCAATGCGCCAGCTCCTGCACCTCAAACTGAACAGTCTGGGGCGAGGAAAAACCCACAGAAGTTCCAGAAAAAAGGCCCTAAACCTCTGTCCTCAGAAGAGATGGAGAACATACGTCGGTTGTTAGAAAGTTTGAAAAAAACAAACAAGGAAAACAAACCTGGAGTGATGTGTAGCACTATCATTGATAGTAACTCAGAACTAGGGCTGAACGATTTTGGAAAATAATCTAATTGCGATTTTTTTTCTATAAATTGCGATTGCGATTTAAAATGTGATTATTTTTACTGGTTCTGTATTAATTCATATCACTAACGACTACGGTTGGGCATCGAGAATCGAGAATCGTTTGGAACCGGGACTAACTGTCCGGTTTTCCCGGAATCGTTCAAAATATTAATTTGCGATTCCTAAGTTCGATGCTAGTTAGCCGACCGGAAGTAGCCCCGCCGAAAACCAACGAAGAAGAATCCACCGGAAGTGTGGATTCCGCGATCGAAAGCTTACTAATTAATAAAATGACCAGTCAGGTCAGTGCAGCACTTGCAATAATTTTCTATCATGCAAAGGAGGGTGGAGAAGTAAAATAGTGTCCCGTCTTTGATGCGCTCCACCGGATTATTTTCGCTTCGTATCGACCGGAAGTACAGAGTGGTCCGTCTGCAAAACGTTCCGCCGAACTTTTCGCTAATCGCCACCTCTTCGGCTCCACCAGGTAAATAAATAAACTATAAACTACATCTCATACCAACATTAAGGCAGCTAACAAGTTATACTCCGCTTAAAGCGGTAAGTCAGCTCAAATACAAACACGATGCTAACGTTAGCTTGTATTTTTTCTTCTTAGACAAACGACCTGAAATGGCTTCAGTGTTCACCACCAGTGACTGTCCAAGGTAAAAACGTCAGTAACTTTAGAGTGCCACAGCTGTTACAGCATATGTTGTGAAAAGGTTGCATCCCTTTTCAGATGTGAATTCAACCATGGATTGCACTTACATTGCACTCAAATCCAACACTTATTAACATTCTTAATCCATTTAAAGTTCTCAGTGTCTTTTAAAATGTCTAAATGTCTCTAGTTTTCAGTATTATATAATTTCTGTTTATGTTCTCTTTCATTCCATTATGAGTGCATGTCACAGTTTGAAGAATTATTGAATAGGTTAGTTAGGCAATAACAACAGAGCTAATAATTGTACACATTCTCAGTCTTAAAAATGATTTAATAATCTCTTTTTACTGATAATACTGATAAACCTGTTGTTTGTTTAGGAACTTCCTGCAGCCTGTCCAGAAAGTCTCCACTGGAGGAGCGTTTTGCTGAGGAAGAGGCACAACATAATTTCACAACTCCATGTCCATGAAGAAACAAATGGAGAGAGGGCTGCAGATACCAGGACATCCCACCAGCTGTTCTGTCTGAGGATCCTGCTGCTGGTGGAACCAGGTTAGCCCATCAGTGGGAGCTCAGTAACATGACTGCAGCATCAGACACTGGACAATATTATATGTATAATAATAATAATAATAATAATAATAATAATAATAATAATAATAATAATAATAATAATAATAATAATAATATATGTTTGTGAGTCCTCCATGTTACCATACCATACCATTTTATTTATAAAGCACTTTCAACAGGAACAAGTCCACACCAAAGTGCTTCATGTTGGCTCTAATCTGCCCTGTGAGAAATTCACAGTAAATGTAACAAAAAGGAAAAAGTTCATAGCATTAAATTCAAACAGAAGTACAAATTATTTCATCCTGAAATAACTCTGGCTAACTACTGTAGCTTTTTTATAACATGGAGTTAAACTCAATGTAGTCTCCTCAGATAAATAGTGTTACCATTATTTTTATATTAAAGGTTCTGTTAACTTATTATTTTTATATTTGATTGTTTCTGTTCAGTGCCCTGAGACAACTTCTGTTGTGACTTGGAACTATACAGTATAAATAAACTGAATTGAATTGACACGTCTTTTTGTAACCCCGCCTACAAAAAGAATCGGAACCGAGAATCGAAAAGAATCGGAATCGAAACGAAGAATCGGAATCGGAACCGGAATCGCTCAAATTCAAACGATGCCCAACCCTACTAACGACACAACTGTTTTTTTAAAATCAGATAATTAATGCACTTTTTCACGCAGAAGCTTGCAAAACAGACCCGGTCACATGACCAGCTCGCGCTTTGTTTATCTCCCGCAGTCTCGGTGTCTCAGCGTCTAAGCTCAGATACACGTTTAAATGAGCTAACTTACCTGAATTTATAACTTTTATGACTTCAGTCGAGCCTGAAGCAAGTGTTGGAACGCACAGTCTGCTCCATCCCTGCTCTCTCTCTGTTTTGCTTCGCTCAGAGCTGCGCGCGCGACCGGCTCACTACCAAGTCACGTGACCAGCTTGCGCTCTCAGATACACGTTTAAATGAGCTAACTTACCTGAATTTATAACTTTTATGACTTCAGTCGAGCCTGAAACAACAGTGTTGGAACGCACGGTCTCCTCCTCCCTGCTCTCTCTCTGTTTTGCTCCTCAGAGCTGCGCGCGCCAGACCGGCTCACTACCAAGTCACGTGACCAGCTTGCGCTCTCAGATACACGTTTAAATGAGCTAACTTACCTGAATTTATAACTTTTATGACTTCAGTCGAGCCTGAAGCAAGTGTTGGAACGCACAGTCTGCTCCATCCCTGCTCTCTCTCTGTTTTGCTTCGCTCAGAGCTGCGCGCGCGACCGGCTCACTACCAAGTCACGTGACCAGCTTGCGCTCTCAGATACACGTTTAAATGAGCTAACTTACCTGAATTTATAACTTTTATGACTTCAGTCGAGCCTGAAGCAAGTGTTGGAACGCACAGTCTGCTCCATCCCTGCTCTCTCTCTGTTTTGCTTCGCTCAGAGCTGCGCGCGCGACCGGCTCACTACCAAGTCACGTGACCAGCTTGCGCTCTCAGATACACGTTTAAATGAGCTAACTTACCTGAATTTATAACTTTTATGACTTCAGTCGAGCCTGAAGCAACAGTGTTGGAACGCACGATCTCCTCCTCCCTGCTCTCTCTCTGTTTTGCTTCGCTCAGAGCTGCGCGCGCCAGACCGGTGTGATGCAGAGAAGCGTGACCAGTCAAATCGCAGCCCGTGCGATTAGTGAATCGCGTTTTAACATATCGCGAGATAATCACAAATGCGATTAATCGTGCAGCCTTACTCAGAACACACAAATAATAACAATGCCACAATGGTTGACAGTCACCAAGATACTGATGGTCAGGATACTGACAATCAGGGTACAGACAGTCAACAAGACGTTGACTGTAACCATGACATCATTGTTACAGAGTCCGAGAGCCCCTCATCAGAAAAAGGGGGGGAAAGCTCACTCACCAAAGACAATGACTCGTCGCAGACCAAACACTCAGACCCATGTGTGACTGCACTACCAGTACAGGTGAATGAAAATCACACAGACAATGGTAGACGTAACAAACGTCGAAGAAAACCTGATAGGTTCCTGTGTAACATTATCAGGAAGGGGCCCGCTAAGAAGGCTTACCTGTCAATCACATTAGAAGGGGTCCTCACAGAAGAGGCCCTCCTGGATGGTGGGGCTGACATAACCATTATGTCACCCACACTGTTGAAGGAGCTACGGATAGCCGCTAACGGTGTTGACAGGGAAATACCCCTCAAAGAATGTGCTGTAGTATTGCAGGGACTCTCAGAAACGAGAACAACCCTAACAGCTATAGCTATGGTTCACATGCAGATTGGTGAAACGACGCTATACCACCCGGTACACGTGTCCGCCGTTGACTCATTCCCATTTTTGGTCGGCCAAGACTTTATAAACCGCTTCGACGCGATTATAGATTATGGCGATCAGACAATGTGGACCAGAGTGAGCCAACCACTGCCGATCGATATGCCTACACAAGGTGACACTGACTGTCTAACAGCAGGTACCGCGGAAGGCACAAAGGGATCCTCCAACGAGAGCACAATCCCGGTAAGTGAACCTTCAGCAACAGGTGAGGCAGAAAAGGCCCAACAAGAGAGCCTCCTCTGCGAGCTGAAACAGTCAGCACTCACTGAACACTACCTACCACAGGTAGTCAAAGGTGTTGAGATCCAAGGATCCCACACCGATGATGCTGTTCTGTCTCCTTGGACGGAGAAATCAGCGATCAGCCAAGCTTTCTATGGAACCTTGGTTAAAAAACAGTTGGGTCTAGGAATGAACAAAAAAGCTTTCCGCTTTTCGTTAGACCCCAACGATAAACAGGTAATGACCGCAAAAGGGATCATTGACCTGAAACTAATCTGGAACCAACGAGAACTGGATCACCCGTTCCTCGTGGTCCCGAACTTACCACATGCAACCTACATAGGCTCCGACATTTTGGTAAGATTAGGTGTCCGAGTGGACATCAACAACAATGTACTGTGGTCACTAGACACAGCCACAAAGGACTCTCCTGTGCTAACCACAGAGAACCTTAAGGCTGGACAGACCATTCCAGAGGTCTGCCAGATTGCTAACAGCCATAACACTGCGGTACCACCTCAGGTTATGAACAAGCCGGTGATGTGTCACATCATGAAAGGACAAGCTATTAGCACAAAACAGGCATACTTTCAACCATCTCCTATGTTTTTCAACTTAGGACTGTCCATGGAGGCCACATGCCAAGTGACCCTCGACTGCAGAACCACGACTGTTGCTGTGTGCAACACAAGCACAGAAGAGGTACTGATCCCAAAACACACACAGCTAGGATGGTTGATCTCTACTGATTTTCATGATTTTGAACTAAGCATTCCATTTCTGGGAGGACTCCCAGAAAACTTGATCCCAAGTCAACACACGGGGCAAGTCTTGTTCACGAAGCCAACACAGGCCATAACTCTTTTCTCCCCCACTGAGTCCGACCAGGACACTGTCCGCAGGTTCGGTTTCAACAAAGGAGACAGTCTATGCCCTCAAACTTACAGTGCACTACCTGTTGACAGGTTTTACGACACTGAAGGGGACTCACTGGAGCTCCCCAAAGAACAAGAACCCCTCTCAATTGCTTCACAGATTGACCAGGTGGTCGCCCAAGCCGACGCCCTGAAAACTGATGAAGAAAGGGACAAACTTCGCAAAGTTCTTCTAAAATATGAGAAATCATTCTAAACTGACTCGATGGACTGTGGGTTGACCACGCTCCACACAGTGAGCATCCCAACCCCGCCTAATGCTCCCCTTGCATTTGTCAGAGTCAGAGAGTCTTTATTGTCATTTGCACCGCATGTGGTACATGTGATGAAAACGAGATTATGTACACGGGGTCCCAGTTACATCCAACAACAAATGCAAGAGAAAAACAGTAATAACATCTAGAACTAACTAAGAAAAACATCAACTAGTAATACACTAAGCTTAATATAGTGGGAATAAACAGCAGCACGAACATGAGTTTGTATGAGCATATGGTCACAGATGAACACAGATGAACACAGCAACAAGAAAGCAGATCAGCATCTGCTTTCTTGTTGCTGTGTTTGTCAGACATTTGTCAGACAATACAAGATTCCTCTGGTAGCACATCAACCTATCAGAGAAATCATTAATGACCTGTTGTAAAAAGGTATCATCCGATACTGTAACAGCACTTACTCTGCGCCTTTATGGCCGGTGTTAAAACCAAATGGTAAGTGGAGACTCACTATAGACTACAGAAAGCTAAACAAACAAGTCCCCTTATCACGGTGGCCAATGACCCAGCTCCAACAGGAACTGCCCAAGGTCACCAATGGTAAGTACTTCTCGACCCTCGACGTCGCCTCTGGTTTTTGGACCATCCCTGTGCGCGCCGAGGACCAATACAAACTAGCTTTCACTTTTGGTGGCCGTCAATACACCTTTAACAGGTGTCCCTTTGGCTACGCTAACTCACCTGCAGAGTTCAACATCTTCTTGAACAAAGCATGTCCAGACGCCCACGAGCGTGGGACACTGATTTACGTGGACGATGTCCTTTTGAGGCAGCCAACACTGGACTCACATTTGGCTGAGATCGACCACGTTCTGAATCAACTAACAACTGCTGGTGCTAAGATATCACTGTCAAAATGCCAATGGTGCAGAACCAAAGTGGACTACGTTGGCCTACTCGTAGGTCCAGACGGAGTACAACCACAACTGACTCGCACCCAAGGCCTTGACAATCTCAAAGTCCCCACCAATCTCAAAGAACTACAAAGTTTTCTTGGCGTGTGTAACTACTCGAACCAGTTCATAGAGAACTATGCAGACCTTGCAAAGCCACTGACTGAACTCCTAAAGAAAGACGTTCCATTTGTCTGGACTGACAAACAGCAACAGGCAATGGACGCTCTTATAAACAGGATCAAGTCAGCCCCTTGTTTAGTCTACCCAGACTACAACAAAGAGTTTTACTTGGAAGTGGGCTTCTCAGCTCATTGCATAAGTGCAGGTCTGTACCAAATACACGACAGAGACAAACGTGTAGTAGCCTACGCCAGCAAAACGATGGCAGGCCCCGAGTTGAGATTCTCAGACTGTGAGAAAGCTTTACTGACCACAGTGTGGGCAGTTAAACATTTCTCCAGCTACATTGGTGGACAGAAAATCATTGTGGAAACACAACACCAGCCAGTGACTTTTCTTAACAGTGAACGCATCAGAGATGGTGTGGTGACAAACTCACGTGTTGCAACGTGGCTCATGGCGCTTCAAAGTTTTAACCTAGACATACGTTATGGTCAAAACAAGAAGTCACATCTGGGGACGGACTTGGCAATCTGCCAAAAGTGTACACAAGATGTACCAGCCACCCAGCCGCCGGTTGAGGTAAAACCCCCAGTAACTGAAGACCCGAATCACCACTTCTTTGATGACAATATCTGCAAAGATATGACAACATTGTACGTGGATGGATCTTCATTCCTCCGCGACAAAATCTGTAGGGCAGGTGTTGGAGGGGTCCTCCTCCAAGACCAAGAACAGATAACTTTCAGCTACAAATTAGGCTCTCAGACTTCTCAGTACGCTGAGATTGCAGGAATCCTAATAGCTCTCCAGATGGTAGTAGAACGCTCCATCAAGACGCTAGTCATCTGCACTGACTCTAACTATGCTCGTTTAAGTTTCGCTTGTCACCTCGCTGTGTGGAAACAGAACGGTTTCCTAACAAGCGACAGAAAAGTGGTGAAACACAAAGAGCTTTTCATAGCGTGTGATCACTTGGTGACATCACATGACTTACAGATCTACTGGAAGAAAGTTCCAGGACATTCAAGAGTCCCAGGCGATGACAAGTACTACAATGACATTGCAGATTCCTTAGCCAAAGAAGGAGCCGACGAAGGTCCTCTATGGTCCTTCGACCCCTCCTGGTTAATCAAGACTCTGTCAATACAACCTACAGTCAGGGTTATGGCAGTCACACGTGCACAGGCCGCAGCCAGACCTGCTGACAACGCAGTCTCTGTACGACCTGCACTGACTGACCCAGACATCATCCAACTACAGAAGTCGGATCCTGCTATCAACTCCATGATACTGTACCTGACTGATCCAGACAAAAACACTCCGTCTAAAGACGAACTGGATTCCGATCCAGACCTTAAAGTCCTTTACCAGCTGCGCAAACAGCTAAAACTAATCAAAGGCATCCTAACTTTCGCTCATGGACCAACGTCCTCACCTGTGTTCGTGGTTCCCCATGACCAAAGGGGGGTGATGTTAGTTCATGCCCATGATCTCCCGTCCGCAGGACACAAAGGAGATAAAGCCACGCTGACGGCATTAAAACAAATTGCCTATTGGCCTGGAATGAAAAAGGATGTCAAGGACTACATTGAAGGGTGCGTGGTCTGTGGCCAGTTTCAGCCAACCAGACCACTTCACAGAGCACCACTGCAAAGCAGAGGCATTGCATTCCCATGGTCTGACCTCCAGATCGACTGGGTTGGACCACTCACTAAGAGCTCTAGAGGAAATAAATATTTTCTCACGGTAACCTGTGCATTTACCAAATGGGTAGAATGCCTACCAGCTCCTAACGACACAGCACAAACCACTGCTATGTTGTTAATGAATCATATATTCTCAAGGTTTGGACTTCCCCTTCGGGTGAACTCAGACCAAGGTACACACTTCACAGGTGAAGTGATGAAAGAACTGTGGAAGACGCTAGGCGTCAAGGCCAACTTTCATGTCGGCTACCACCCACAGGCTTCAGGCCAAGTAGAGAGAGCAAACAGAACTGTGGTGAGTATTTTGAAGAAATACGTGGCTGCAAACCACAAGGACTGGGACGTGAAACTCCCTCTGGTCCTCATGGCCATAAGAGCCACTCCACACACATCAACTGGCATCTCTCCCTTCGAGATGATGACCGGTCGACAAATGACTCTCCCTCTACACCTGTTGTACCAACCAGGCGACGCCGCCATGGCGACAGCCTACACCACACAACAATACATGAAAGATTTGAATGTACACCTCAGAAACACTTTTGCTTTCGCCCAGAAAAACCTGGAAAAATCTGCTGAAGGACGCAAGGCGTACTACGACCAGAAGGCCTCTCATAATGAACTCCAAGTGGGAGACAGAGTCTGGTACTATACGTTCGCCCCAGCAACCGGGAAAGGAGGGTCCGAGACCGGAACTCTCGCCCGCAAACTAATGCCCAGGTGGACTGGACCTCATCTGATAACAGACAAAGTGTCCTCAGTCGTCTACGAAATCAAAATCAGCAAAGGCCGCAAAGAGCCAATTGCTAAATGGGTACATCGAAATCAGATCAAACCTTACAAGGCGTTCAATGACTCCACAAAAGACAAAGATCTCACAAACTCACCGACTTCATGGGATAATAAGGTCGTCCAAACACAAGTTAGTAAATAAACTAATCAGGTTTAAACTACCGTATTTCCCACCCTATAAGTCGCATTGTCCAATTTGAACTTAGAAACGCTAAGCCTAAAACCCACAACAAAAACTAACCTTAACAACCGTTTAAATCCACGAGATTTAATTTGACCTCGGTCATAAAGTTGAGACCTGTTTTTCTTGTGTGTTGCACTTTGGAATCTGACGACAAGAGTGTGTCGAAGCAGTGAAACGTTGTTTCCTTGTTGTTTAGTCATTACTGTTGTCATTAGTTGAGATATTGTTTTGGTTCTGAACACTCCCAGCCAAAAAGGTTTTGTATTAACATTGGTTAATGAATGATATGGATTTAACTATGCCAACATGCAGTTCGTTTTGTTAAATCTCAATCGTCGAAGAGTCAATGTAGTTTAAAGCTACTCAAGGTACCATAAACTACACTGGTCTCACAATTTCTAAATTGAACCGATTCGATCGTTTCTATTCTAGATTATCTATTCATTTTGATGAGTCTCGCCATAGACTTCAAAATTTATTAGGAATACCAAATCCTACGTCGTTCGTCTAAAAGACAACAGACATTTAGATCAAACTATATTTCATTTTTCTATTTTAGTTTAACCTAAACTAAGTAATGAATGGAGGAATAGTTTGGAATTAGAGGCCTTCGTTACAGAAGCCCTCCAAAATTTTATAGGTATAGATCCCTATATCTAATTTTACAGAATTGATCCACCCCTTAATTGGTAATTGTAGCTGATCTAAACCATGATAGCTTACATACCAGGTGCATATAGGTAGGGCCTAATGTAAAATCCCAATCATAAGCCCACCTAAAAACCACATAATTGCATGACACATAGAACCAGAGTGGCACTGACTGGAAACCAACCAGCCAACAACCTTCGATGTGGGGACCTGCAGCTCCAACGCTTGGTCTTCAACCTTCATCCAAGGGTCGCCTCCTCTGCGTCAATCGAGGGATCCCCTCTACATGCTGATTATGAAAACAATTGTTGCTGATCAATCAACAAAACTAATCGTTGTGGAATTACTGCTGTGGAATTACCGCTGTGGATTATAAGACTTTGTTTTCCAAAGGATCACAGACTTTGTTTTCCAAGAGTTAACAGACTCAGTTTTCCAAGGGATTAAAAGCTTTTCGCAATGGGATTACCTCCGAACAGTATGGAATTTCCAAAAACTTTATGGGATTATAATTTTGATTTTTCTTTTCCACTTGCTGGATTACTTCAAGATCAGAGACAGTTCAAGGTTTCCTTTCGTGTTGGACCTCATCCCCAAGGACTGGCGATGACTTCCAAAAGGGGGGAGATGTAGTGGGCATGACCGTGTCCACTTTGATACACCTGTGTATTTTTGAACTGTTCCAGAGATGACCTTTACTGACCTCTCAGTAAAGCAAGACATTTACTACAAATTATTCCATTAGTTGTAATCTGAGAACATAGTCACCAAAAGAGACTATTTCTATCTTTGATTTTAGGCTGATGTGATCAAAAGAATAACTTTTGTCATTTTCATGATATATGTTATATGCTGTTATTCTTTTAATATGGAGTATTACTGTGTCACTCCTGCTGTGTTAAAGTTGAAGTCTCGGGTCACAGAGGCCCGACCGTTTTGTTTAGAAATAAGAAGACAGTTAATCCGTTGTTTGCAGGAGAATGACTCCAGCTTCTCTGTCTTTTTCCTTAACAATTTCCCTCTGCTCGGGCTGTAACCTTGGCTGGTGATAACGGCAACTGCTTCCACGGACCAATGAAAAAGAGACAAGTTTCTCTCATCTGAGGACCTTCTTTTAAGTTCTAAGCTATTGCTGAAACTGATGAGTCTGTTGGGAGCTTCAGAGAAATGTGAACTTTCCCAAAGAGCTGGGTGGACGTTTGGTCAAACGCTAAGGGCACGTCATCCAGCTAGGGACTGATAACATGCTGTTATGAGTCCACTTGGAACAAGCGTAAGCTCAAAAACTTTGTTATTCCTTCCTGGAATAAGTTTATCTTGAAGTCAGAGGCCAGTAGCTGACATATTTTCTGATGACCAACGCGAAACCAGGAGACGTTGAAAACGTAAACAAGGACCAGCTTGGACGTGCTGGGCCTGAAGGACTCTGTGCATCTGAAAGGCTGGTGTCATTTCTTTATCAGACTCGTCGTCGAAGGTAAAGAGCTGTTTACAAACGTACCTGGGGTTTAGCAGAAGTCGGATGGGAAGTGTCATTTCTGGTTACCCTCAAGATAAATAACTTCCTCCTTTAACCTCTCCTTCTTAAATTTCTCCCCTCAATTCTAAGCTGGAAACTATTTAAGCTAAAGAGCCCTCAGACTAAATATGTTTAACATCCAGTATTTATGTCTGTTGTGTTGTAATTTAACTGTGCTGACGTTTTAAATTACAAGAAAGTGAAATCATGTCAATCAAGTGTAATGGTGTTAATTTAGTTGATTTATTTTAAATAAATGATAGTGTCTTTGACATATCAAACTAAGTTAACGTCTCTTGTCACTTAATGGCTTTATTTATTTATCCATCATAAAGATCACAGAAATATTGGGTAAACTGAAAAAGAAAAGAATCCGTGAAATTACTATTCAATCTGAATAAGTAAATTAATTAAGGATAAAGAGGTCAGCTTAATACTGACCCTTGCTAAAATCCTTTACATCTGGGTGACACCGTATGTGTTTAAAGACACAATCTGGTGGCTCCCTCATGTTCCCTTCACATACCAGGTGCATATAGGTAAGGCTTAATGTAGAATCCCTATCATAAGCCCACCTAAAACCACATAATTGCATGACACATTGAACCAGGGTGGCACCGACTGGAAGCCATCCAGCCTGCAACCTTCGATGTGGGGACCTGCTGATCCAACGTTGGTCTTCAACCTTCATCCAAGGGCCGCCTCCTCTGCTTCAATCGAGGGATCCCCTCTACATGCTGATTAAAATCCATTCTTGCTGATGAAATCAATAACCCCCATCGTTGTGGATTTACCGTTGTGGATTATAAGACTTTGTTTTCCAAGGGATCACAGACTCAGTTTTCCATGGGTTAACAGACTATGTTTTCCAAAGGATTGAAAGCTTACCGCAATGGGATTACCTACGAACAGTATGGAATTTCCAAAAACATTATGGGAGTATAATTTTGAACTTTTTTTTTTCACTTGCTGGATTACATAGAGGTCAGAGACATTCGGTGGTATCCTTTCGTGTTGGAACTCATCTCCAAGGACAGGCGATGACTTCCAAAAGGGGGACTGTAGTGATACAGGCCTTCTGTCTTGACCTTCAAGTACACCTCTCTGCATCTCTTTGAAACTCTCAGTGTTACACCTTCTTGAAACTCTCAAGGAGACAAATGGACACTATTTTGGTTAACAATTATTATGAATTAATGGACACTAATTAATCAGATTGAACTTTCTCTTTAATGTGTGTTAATTCAGAATTGATCTACAGTATATTTTTGTCATTTCAATGATGATCTGTTACTTGCATGAGTTTGACCCTTCTGGTTTTATTTCTGCAGAGCAAGCAGGCTCTGATTCTAAGGCACAGTTCAGGGTAAACTGTTAGCTGTTCACTTCCTTCTCTGTTTTGTCTATGAAGTTAGCCATAATATTCTCTGTGCTCACAGGCCAGTCCATCTGGCCGCTTATGTAAACAGTTTTCCTGTTGTCCTTCAGAGACCATTCTGCCTATGAGATGAAAACCCATCTCTTATTTTGTTAAAACCAGCCAGTAGTCATTAAGGAGGTGGGTCAGACCCCGCCTCCCATATAAAGGTCATTTCCTGCATTTTTCTTTAGTGCTTTTGGGGAGAACTAGCTCACAACCTGCTTCTCTCCTCTGGGAAAGCTGGAGACGCTCCGGTCATTGTGTCAACTCGACCCACGTCTCAGCTGGAGTCACGGCAAAGCCTTGCTGTGCCTCGAAACACTCATTTCTGAAAGAATTTGTTTTCGGAAGTTTTATTTTGAAAGTCAGTCAGCGCGCTTGACCTTTGTTCCCTGCCGAGGGAGGCGAGTTTCCTCGTATCGTGAATCAGCCACACACGCTGAAGTTCCAACTGGACGGCCGTTGGACAAACTCATCCACGTGTTGAGTCCAGACACTTCTCCACTCTTATCTCCAAGAGACGAACCGTCAACAGGTAACGAGTCGTGGTGTGCTTGAACGTGCGGGAGCCCAGCAGTCTGCTCGGGTGGGGAAAAAGTGCCACCCTGTCTGCTCAAAATAATCAACTTCGGTTAACTTAGCTTTCACTTTATTTCTTCCTCCTATTTCTTATTTTTCATAAGCTTTTAATCTGTCAAGTAAATGTACCAACAGTTTAAGTTCCTAACTGTCTGTTTGTTTTAATTTGAATTCTTGTCAACGTAGTTATTAAATCAGAGCTAATATCGATACAAATGTTTAATGTAATTTTTGTGATAGTTTCAATAAAAGGTCTATTTTCTGGTAGACCAACATAAGTTGAAGTCTCTCGTGAAATTACATTTTTCCTAATTACAGTAAAAGCAATTTAGTACCGGAAAAAGGAAGAACTCGCAAATTGGTGGCAAGTTTGTGCAGAGAAAGTCTGCTCAGACCTACGCATCTAGAAATATAGGTAAGTCAGTAAACTGACCAGTAAGTCCTATATCTCTACAATAATGGTGGCCCAGTAAGTGTTTAAATACCTTACCCCACATTATTGTTACAGTATTTATTTAAATGTTTTTACATAATATATTTAGAATTTTCTTTCTTTTGCATTTTCTTTTCTTTCTTTTTCTTTTGCATTAACACTAGCTCTACCAGTTTTTGTCAAAATGACAATTCTACCTATGCAACCCATGGGATTGTCAAACTGACAAATTGAATTAGCATTTTTAAAGCCATTGGTATGTATATGAGGCCATTCCAATCTGTTGGCGGGGAGGAGGCCTTGGGGCATATTTATATAGTCAGGTAAATCCAGTGGTGGAGAAAATACTCAAACACTGTACTTAAGTAAAAGTGCAAATAAACAGACAAAAATATACTCTAGTAAAAGTAGAAGTACCATATTAATATTTTTACTTAAGTAAAAGTAAATAAGTACTTGCTTTTAAAAATACTTAAAGTATTAAAGTAAAAGTAATTGCTGAATGTATTACCTAATGCAATGGCCTACAATACCATAAAGTGTGTGATATATATTCATTCATTCAACCTTTATTTTGTCAGGTAAATCTTTTGAACCTCAAAGGCTCATTTACGAAAGCGACCTGCTAAAACTAAAGAACAATGAACAGCAGTGGTATAATTTCCTTAAACAATAAACAATAAACAAACAAACAATAAACAATAGAAAACAAAAGAGAGAAAAAAAAAAAAAAAGTTTTTTTTTTTTTTTTTTTTTACAAAGTATCAAAAAACTAGCAAAACATTATAAGGTAGACGTATAAAATCAAAGACAGGAACAGATCTGCATTGGTTTTTGCCAGGATTCCAACAGATTCTGAAAACCATTTAGAGAAGTCAAGGTCGAGAGCTTCAGAT
>JBBPBX010000003.1:211170-222986 GCA_038048925.1 Garcialebias charrua | reverse complement strand
AAAATATGAGCATTTTCATTCATTCTGATTGGGGGGGAATTGAACAGTAGCGCTTTCAGCCACTTGATGGCAGCAGAGTAGTAATAGCAGTATGGCATTCTGTTGTATCATGTAATAGGTAAACATGGCTAAAATGACAAATTCAAAATAGTTCAGGACAAAAACAGCTGGGGCCTCATGTATCAACGGTGCGTACACACAAAAACCGTGCGTACATCACTATCCACGCAAAACTCCGTATGTATCAAAACAGAACTGAACGTGGATATGTGCGCATTCCCACGCCAGCTCCAGGGCTGGCGTACGCACGTTTCTGTGGTTTTTGTTCCTTTGGCGACACTTACAGGTGATTCTGAGAAACTGAAGCCCCACAGTCTGTGGTTGACTTTAAGAGCGGCTTGAAGACCTTTCTTTTCAACCGAGCTTACTCTACCTCCTCATGATTCTACTTTTGATCTTAGCTGACACTGTTGTTGATTTTAATTGTGTTATTATTTGTTTTATTGACATTTACTTCTGTTGCACCTTGTAGCACTTTGAGATTTTCATTAATGAAAAGTGCGTTATAAATTGAATTCATTATTATTATTAGTATTATTATTAACTGTTCATGATGTGAAAATGATTGTTGTTCACACCAGACACACATGATTAACAATTATTACATCCACATGGACGCAATTAAATAAAGGACGCGCAAAGTTGTGCAAAAAATACATTTAACAGGAACGGATTCAGCCTTACTGGAGGATATAATAAATAGTGTAACACGCAGAGCATTTATTTATAAACAGATATAATTTTCTGATCTATGATATGGCTTATCAGCCGTTTTCAGGAATAATCCTTCTTCAGTTTGGCACTGCGCGCACTGGAGCGCAACACAGGAGCCGTGCATCACGTGTGCACGTGCAGAAACTGGGGTTCCACAGAGTTTCCAGAGGGAGCTGGCAGACCGATCGGGGCTGTGCCAGTCCAGTCCACACAAAGCCGGATCATATTCAATTGAATGGTCTCATCCATATGATTCCAAAGGCTGAGTCATGGTTGCGCTTTGGAGCGCGCGCGCACCCTCGCCGGTGTTACACGGCAGTGGAGGTGTTACATAATCTGCGTTTATTGTAGATTTCTCCAAAATGACACGTGAAAGTACACCATATATAACTTGTAGGAGAGCAAAAGATTCACAGACAGACTGCGCACAAAGGCTGCGGCGCGCGCAGCGTTTGGAGACTCCAACATCACGTCATGTCATGAAAACTCCACTGAGGCGCACAGACTCGTTTCTTCATATCATCTATTAAATAAACAAAGATCTATGTTCTACCAAACATCTAAGTTCCTCTGTGTTTACAGTAATTATGGTAATAAACTCGTGCGCAAAGTTAATATTTTCACTCAGAATGGATGGATGAGCCGGTTGCGCACCAAAGCAGGGTGCGCGCACACACAAATACCGACACACAATCACTCGTTCTTTGCGTGATAAACACATTTTATTACTATTCTTACTTAGGATTTTTTCCTCACTCATATTATATTAAATTCATTATTTTCCTGAATCTAGAAATCATTTCTGATCGCGCAGGGATCAAACAAACATGTCCTTCACACATGCAGGAAGTAATTTGCATCTGTTTAACATATGTAAATGAAGGCGTGTCAGGGGAGGTGTCTCACGTGCGCTCAGTTCCACGTTAATTGTGATGTACAAAAGGAATGTGCGTGGATTCAGGCGTACGCACGGTTTGATACATCTGGATTTTTTTGTGCGTACGCAGTTTTCTGGATTTGACCGTACGTCACGTTTCAGTAAGAAATCCACGCAAGTCTTTGTACATGAGGCCCCTGGACTCTATTTATTATACTTTATTTTATACTTTTTTTTTTTTCTTGAACTTTTTTTTTTTACCATGTCCTGGAAGACTGAGAATATTCACCAGATATTAATGACTCAGTTGGCCTGCCAGAGACACACCCAACTTCATTCTGCTCGTTGCTTAGAACATCAAAACAGCTGCACTGCCCTGGCGAAATGCAGCTGATTTGACCATTAAAGTGCATTTATTAAGCAAATATTAGACTGAGACACACCTTTGCTATATTTTCAAGAAAACAAATTATTGTCTAGGTGCTTTTCTTGTTAAATTTTGGACAGCGACTCGCCCCATGCACGCTCCCGCGGCCGCCATTTGGCAGCCCATCGTTTTTTGGCACAACACCGGTCTACATTTCCAGGTTGCGGAGCGATATGTGCACCAGAAAATATGATACATTCTTATCGCTGATGCAGCTTCACCCACGTCTAAAGTGGGAAGCTTTTTTTTTCTTTCGTTAGCTTTATTTAAAACCTTTATTTACAACCTTTATTTACAATCTACCTACTACTTTTGTTGTTGTTTTTTTTTTTAAATATTTTTTACATTTTCTGGGCACTAGTGGCCTTTATTGGAGAGGGAGAGGGCGAAACGGTGGAGAGGGGGGGAGACATCACAGAAAGGAGCTCGTCGGGTCTGGGACGTGAACCCACGATGCCTGTGGAGAGGCGAAAGCCTCAAGCATATGTGCGCGCCCGCTTATCTCTCTGCGCCACAGCGACGGCACATCTACCTACTACTTTTAAGCTGGATATCAAGGATTACTTGAAATGAATAAGGCATTAATTCGGTATCTAAAAAGAACTTGCTTAAGAGAGAATATGAGTGTTTTTTGTTTGTTTGACATGAGCAACATTCTGATCAATTAATATACAGTACAGCAATATATAAAGTACTGGTACTATAATTATGTTCAGAATATAAACCCTAACCTTATAAATCTGTGACAACGACCTACCTGCTTGGAGGTACAGAAGGGACAGTCTGAAGGCAGCCTATGGGGGTGATCACAAACAATAATGGCCATTTAATGGCTGATAACATTCGAAGCAGCTGTATATACTCTATGTATGTAACTGGGACCCTGTGTACACAGTTTTGTTCCACCTCATATACCACTTGTGGTGCCTATGACAAATAAAGAACCTTGAATCCTTGATATATATTTATGCTCAGATTTGTTGAGTAAAGTATGCAGACAAACGTGCTTTGTTTAGCAGCATACAGTATTGGGAGATTACCAGAGTAAACTCTTTCAAACTGCTCCATTTGATAAACTTCAGGATTACTTTTTAATGTTGGGTTTTATAGTTTGCCACGAGTACCTTTATAAAAGGGCAGAGCTCCAGCAACAAGTCTGAAGTCTGAGATTTGACAGAAAGCCTCACAATCATGCAGAGATCCTGACAGGATTTATGCTCATCCATCCAACATGTGATCCCTCTGGGTTTTCTTTGAAACAACATTACACGTGATAATGTTCTAACAGCTCTGAAGAGAATGTTACTCCTGGTAGTGATCTTCCTCTCTTAAACCCACAAAGACAGACGAGTCACCTTCAAGACGTTTATCAGCAGCGTTCGCAGTTCCAACACCTTCTTCTGCATGGAAAAATAACAGTTTTTCTGTTTAAATATAAATCGTGAGTATAAAAGGAGGGGCTAACGAGCTGCCCCTGCAAACAGCAGTGTACGTTAGGAAGACATCAGCAAAGCACTCATTTTAAAACAGACACCATGTCCCTCTGCACCCCAGAAATCTGGCCAAACCCAGCAGCCTCGGCTTTCCACACAACGATGATGGATTTCTTCTGGTTTACAGTGTTGGACCAAAGGGTGGTCATAACCTCCTGTAGCACAGCTGCCTGAGGCAACAGCTTCAAACTGAATATGAAATAGATTTAAGTTGGGTTTCCCATGTTTCAATAAAACACAGAAATGCTATAGAAGTCACATGTTTACAAAATACTTTAATGCAGCAATAGTGAGATTTAAGTTTGTTTCCTAATGTCCAAATGCAAAATAATACCAATAAATAAAAATAAATAATATAATTTGCAATAAATAAATATAATTTATAATAAATAATAATTTATAATAAATAAATAAATACAGAAATGCTATAGAAGTCACATGTTTACAAAATACTTTAATGCAGCATGGTGAGATTAAAGTTTGTTTCCTAATACCAATACAAAAAATAATGCAATGAATACACCAATTATCATTAATAATAATAAATATAATTTATAATAAATAAAATTTATAATAAATCATAATTTATAATAAATCATAATTTATAATAAAATAACAAAATAAAAATGATACAAATATTACAGACACAAACTGTGTTATTTAAAAGACAATTGAAGCTTGAAGAAAACATTTCCTCAGAAAAATAGTATTTACCGTACTTTCTGCCATAAGTTGCATCAGTCCAAATATGTGTAATAAAGTGGAAAAAAAACAAAAATATGTTGCTTTGCCGTATGAGTCGCATCTATTATGCGTCACCGCATGTGCCAAAAATTGATTGACTACCAAACGGCAGCTGCGGGAGCGTGCACGGTAGGACTTTTAACAAGAATTTAATAAGATTAACACTTACAAACAATTATTTGTTTGCTTGAAATTATAGCAAAAGTGTGTCTCAGTTGAACTTCCTTAATAAATGCACTTTGATTGTCAAATCAGCTGCATTTCGCCTTGGCAGCGCTGAGTCAATGGCCCTCTAGTGGCTGAAAATGGTAGTGTTCAATATCTTCCATGTCAGAATGAATAAAATCGTCAGATCTCAGCCAAAAAATGGGTTATAAATATGGAGGGGGAAAAACAAATACATCGTTTCGCTGTATAAGTCGCAGGGCATGCAAATTTATGCAAAAAGGTGTGATTTATACAGCATAAATTACGGTATATGGCCAAATAAACAGGCATGTGTAACTTATGTTCTGTTCTCTTGTAAACCAAGACCTGTCAGTGTGCTGACCAGTGATGGTGGTCCTTCCTGGGTGTCCACTACTGTGTTTTTGAATGACCGGCCCTGGTACGACACTGAGGGTCATTCTGAAACAAATTAAACGAAACAATCCGTTTCTAATGCGACTTATTGTTCTCCTATGTGTGTAACAAACATTCTTGCAATAAAGCGATGAATAGTGACTGCTACATCATGTTTGATGTGACAAAACAGAAATAATTGTTTCAGAATGCTGCCTTTCTATAACTTCTGTGGTTTTAGGTCTCCATCTCTTAAACACTCCTGCTTTTCCCTCTCATTCAGATGACAAAACAAAAAAAACTTCAGGGAAAGAAATGATTTCAGATAAAATATTGCCTAAAAAAATGAATTAGCATGCCGGTAATGTGCCGAACAACAAATCACCCAATGCCTTCAGAAAAATCTAAAACAAAACGGGAAACATTTAGCCTTGCTCAGGAGAGTTCTCCAACAGGAAAATATTGTTTATAGTGTTATAAAGATTATATCAAGGCGCCGTTGCGACTAATTTATACAGCGTCTTGAATTTCCCGCACATATCTTCTGCCCACATCCTCTTCTAATGAGAACACAATGCATTTACATGGGACATTAGTCTGCATACCATGTTTTACAGGATGGGGTTTTAGTGATTATTCTTCTCACACAGTCTTTCAAAAAATTAGTTTTTAAGATCAGAGTCGTTTTTTTGACCACATCCCGAAGGACAGTCTCAAAAGGCTGGCACGGATGGGCGTGTTTCACCACAAAGCTCAGAGTGGTTGAACGTAGGGATCAGACTGTGTCCATGATGTGTGTGTTTGTGTCCCTGACGTGGGTTGTGTAACCATCAGACAACCGCAGTTTAACAGAGAGATGCCCTGGAAAGCACAGGAGCACTAGTCATGGTCAGAGCTGTGTTCTCCATCGCTGTCAGCACCTCAGTGTGAGTAAGAGACTAATGGTTTGAAGGATCATGTATCTGGATAAGTCCTGGTTAAACTATGAAATTATAGTGTCTCTCACAAGTATAACTTTTGACTTTCTGCTACAAGAAAGACAAAAACAAATACCATATTTTTTGCAATATAATTCACACCTTTTTTTGCATAAATTTACAAGTCCTGAAACTTATACACTGAAGCAACTAATATATGTTTTTTCACTCCATATATAAGGATGCATGATATTGGATATTTGGCTGATATCCGATATGATGATATGTTAAAACGTATTTGGCCGATAGCAGATACCAATGTTTTTTAATGTACTTTGTCAGAACATAGCCCTCTTATTTAGGCTTATTTGCTACAAAAAATTGTGTAACAGCTGTAAGAGCTGGTGACATCTATTCAGTAACAGCCATATGATATAAATAGCACTTTAACTTATATTAAGTGAAAAGTGTTAAATATTATTTATTAGCTTTAGTCACCTGCGATGCTGTCTCACTTGTGGAGGCTTGTTCCAGGTTCCTAGCTGCAGTGTGGGATCCTCTGTACTCCTGTGCATGAAGGACAGCCTTTTTAAGTTAAAAGTTTTTGTCTATCCATTGTGCCTTAAGACTAATCATGCTAACGGGGCTAACACAACGTCCAAAATGTCTGTGGTAAAACTCACCCGAGTGCTATCGGCTATTAGCTTCTCAATGACGTCGGAAATGACGGCTTGTTACTCAGGTAAGGGTAGGTCGGAAAAATATCAGACTGGGGAGGATGTAGAGACGCTCAAAGTCAATATAGTCTGAAAATCTTTTAAATCCAATATCCTCAACAACAACAACAAACGTTCACACCGCCAATATTTTGACTTCTTCCTCTCTGCTGTGATCAGATCAGGTAGGCGCGCGTGACGTCAGCACATTGTGCTGCCGCTGCAGGCATCCTTGTCACTGGGTTGCCATACAAACAGCATAGTTAAGATCAGTGAGTTATTTTGATGGAATAGCTGATATCCAATATTTAACTTTAATGCTAATATCAGCTGATATTGACACCATACAGATAATATCGTACATCCCTATTTACAACCCAATATTTGGCTGTGATCTGACGATTTCATTCATTCTGGCATGAAAAATATTGAACACTACCACTTTCAGCTGCTGAGGGCCATTCGAGCAATATGGCAAGCCAAATGTCTCACTAATAGGTAAAAGTGACTATTAATGATACACTTGGCTTGCCATACAACCGCCTTCGTCTCACTTCGGAACTCTTGGAGCAAACATCAAATCAGCTGCATTTTGCCGCGTCGCCCAGGCAAAATGCAGCTGATTTGACCATTAAAGAGCATTTATTAAGGAAAAGTTAAACTGAGACACACCTTTACTATAATTTCGAGCAAACAAACAATTGATTTAAGTGTTAATCTTGTTAGATTTTTGCTAAAGTCTTCTCGTTCACGCTCCCGCAGCCGCCATAGCCAATTGATTTTGGCACAACACCAACCGTGTTTCCGTGTGGTCATCGATGACACATAACAGATCAAAGTCAAAGTCAAAGTCAAAGTCAAAGTCAACTTTATTGTCAGATCTGCAATATGTACAGTGCAGGACATACACAGGACCGAAATTGCGTTTCTCTCAGTCCCTCGGTGCAACAGTAAACATCTAAACATTGAAACACTGAAACATATAATAATAGACATAAGCATAAAAATAGTAAAACTAACACTGTCCTGTGTGTTTTTTTTTTTTTTTTTTTTTTTGCATAGTGGTATAAAAAAAGAGTATAAAAAGTATAACTAAAATAAACTAAAGGTTTCTAGCATTGACATTTGCAAAGTGGCAAAGCAGCGAATGAGTCAATGTACACAGTATATGTATGAGGTAGTAGTTGATGTTGTTGTAGAGGCAAAAATTTCTCCAGCTCCCCGAGCGCCTTCTATGGCTGCTCACTGCACCGCCTGGTAGGTGGTTGGGTTAAATGCAGAGACGAATTTCGTCTGTGTATGGGAAACATACGCAGATGACAAGATTAGACAATTATTATTATTATTAAAAAGTGGCATATGCAGTAAGGCACATTGGGCATCCCTAAATAAGACCGTTCAGAGCACACGGTATATGTACCAGCAGTGGTGTAGATATTAAAGTAGTGTAAATAAATGTAAACAGTAGTAATTACATGTAAGCAGTAGTAATAAAAGTAAACAGTATTAATAAATGTAAACAGAGAATGTAAACAGTATTAGCCCTTTTCAGCTTGCGGAGAAAGTAGAGACGCTGGTGAGCCTTCTTTGCCAGTGCTGCAGTGTTCCTGCTCCAGGACAGGTCCTTTGAGACGTGCACTCCCAGGAACTTGGTGCTGTCTACTCTCTCCACTGCGGTGCTGTTGATGGTCAGAGGGGCATGTTGGGCATCCCTCTTCCTGAAGTCCACAACAATCTCCTTTGTCTTCTCCACGTTGAGAGTGAGATTGTTGTGTCCGCACCACAAGGCCAGGCGGCTCACCTCGTTCCTGTAGTCCGTCTCATCGTTGTTGCTGATGAGACCTACCACTGTTGTGTCGTCCGCAAACTTGATGAAGTGGTTGGAGCTGTACGATGGTGTGCAGTCGTGTGTTAGCAGGGTGAATAGAAGGGGGCTCAGCACACATCCTTGTGGGGCCCCTGTGTTCAATGTGATGGTGCTAGATGTGTTACTCCCGATCCGTACTGTCTGTGGTCTCCCGGTCAGGAAGTCTAGCAGCCAGTTACACATTGAGGTGTTCAGCCCCAGACTGTCCAGTTTAAGGATGAGCTGTTGGGGGATGATGGTGTTAAATGCCGAGCTGAAGTCGATGAACAACATTCTAACATAGGAGTCCTTCGTGTCCAGATGTGTGAGAGCTGTGTGAAGGGCAGAGGAGATGGCATCGTCGGTTGAGCGATTAGGTCGGTATGCAAATTGGAAGGGATCCAGGGAGTCAGGGAGGACAGATGTGATGCTTTTCATGACTAGCCGTTCAAAGCACTTCATCAGGATGGGGGTGAGTGCTACTGGGCGATAGTCATTGAGGCATGCGGGCGTTGCCTTCTTTGGGACAGGGATGATGGTGGTGGCTTTGAAACAGGTGGGGACGATGGCCTGGCTCAGTGAGATGTTAAAGATGTCCGTGAAGACCGCTGCGAGTTCCCCTGCACAGTCCTTCAGCACACGACCAGGTATGTTGTCAGGACCAGAGGCCTTCCGGGCGTTAATCTTGATGAATGATCGCCTTACGCTGTCTGAGGACAGCGTCAGCACCTGGCCATCAGGAGAGGGGGGGAGTTTATGTGCTGGTGTGCTGTTACTTGCCTCGAACCGAGCAAAGAACTCATTCAGTTCATTCAGCGCAGAGGCTGAGCTGTCACAGGTCTGGGGGGGTGGTTTGTAGTTTGTGATGGTCTGTATTCCCTGCCACAGACTGCGTGTATCCCTGCTGTCCTTGAAACGGTGAGCTATTTTCCCAGAATACTGCTTCTTTGCCTTTCTGATGCCCCGGTCCAGGTTGTTTCTGGCTGCCCTCAGGCCCACCTGATCTCCCGCTTTGAAGGCAGCATTCCTGGCTCTCAGGAGTCTGTAAACCTCAGCTGTCAGCCATGGCTTCTGGTTAGCCCGAACAGTGATGGTTTTAAGGTTGGTTACATCATCAATGCACTTGGTGATGTATGAACATACAGTGTCTGAGTACTCCTGGAGACATGTGGTGTTGTTTGTGGTAGCAGCTTCTTTGAACATACTCCAATCTGTGGTGTCAAAACAGTCCTGGAGTGCCTCTGAAGACCCCTCTGGCCACACTCGTATCTGCTTGCGGACTGGTTTTGTGACTTTCACCAGTGGCCTGTATGCTGGCTTTAGCATAACACAGATATGGTCAGAAGCACCAATGTGGGGGAGGGGGATGGCTCTGTAGGAATTTTTCATGGTGGTGTAAACCTGGTCCAGGGTGTTGTTTCCTCTTGTTGCAAAGTTTATGTTTCTGTATGTTTTTGGGAGAACACTCTTTAAATCTGCATGGTTGAAATCACCAGCCGTGATGAGAAAAGCATCAGGGTGGGCTGTTTGTTGCTCACTGATGTGCAGATATAGTTCATTTAGTGCCTCACCTCTATCTTTGCTGTTGGAGCTTGGGGGGATATATACAGCAACAATCATAACAGCTGTAAACTCCCTCGGTAAAAAGAACGGTCTGCATTTAATAGTCATGAACTCCACTAAATGTGAGCAGTGTTTGTAGACCACAGCAGCATCACGACACCATGCGTTGTTGATGTAAACACAGAGCCCCCCTCCCCATCTCTTACCTCCCTCGAGGGTTCGGTCCGCTCTGTAGCATGTTAGCTGCTCCAGCTGAATAGCATGGTCCAGAACGTTGTTGTTGAGCCACGTTTCCGTGAATACAAACACACAGCAGTCTCTCACAGTCTTTTGTGTCGTTCGCAGCAGGCGTATATAATCCAATTTGTTGTCCAAGGAGCGCACGTTAGCCAGAACCATGGATGGAATAGCCGGCCTGTGTGGGCTAGCTGCTAGCCTAGCTCTGATACCTCCGCGCTTACCCCGCTTCTGTTTCCTGTCACGCCGCTTGTGGCGTTTCCATGGCGGGCGCGGTGAAGCGTCACGCCGCTTGTGGTACTTCCACGGCGGGCGCGATGAAGGGAAGGTCGGGGCTGGCTTCCAGAGCAGCTCGCAGTCACGAAGCTGATGTAACTCCACCTCAAGCTCATGTAGCTTCTCCTGGAGTTCGCTGTTTATTCCCACATGAGCGGTTTTTCCGACATCAAGCAGGAATTCACGGCTATACTTGCGTTCTTGAACACGTAGACAAGACAAAGACGTGCCGGCAAGTTGCGGCGTGCAGGACAAGACAGACGAAAGCACCGTGTTGCTGGGAGAGAGAGAAGCCGCAACGTTTGCACGCGCCGCCATGTTGGATAGCCATAACTCAACTTATGCAACTTATATGGCGAAGTGACTTATTTTAAAAAAAATTCCCCAGAATTAGACATTTTTGGACTGATGTGACTTATACAGGGCGGCCGTGGCGTAGTGGTAATGGCAGTCGTCCCCCGATCGGAAGGTTGGCGGTTCGAATCCCGGTTCCCCACACCATGTGTCGTTGTGTCCTTGGGCAAGACACTTAACCCCGAGTTGCTCCCGGTAGGACTGGAAAGCACCTTGCATGGTAGTCTGCCGCTACCGGTGTATGAATGTGTGTAGACTTTGAGATTTTCACTAATGAAAAGTGCGTTAGAAATTGAATTTATTATTATACGGCCCGCTGATCATGACAACGGCGGCAAGTACGGTATGTCAAATTTAGCAAACCTAATATTTAAAAAAAATGGGGGGGGAATATAACTATTAAAAATAAGTAAAAGCTATTGTTAAGATTTTTTTAAAGTGTGGTTGTACAGACAAGTTATGAATAATTAATATCCTACCTGCTGTAGGGCACATGTTTGAAGAAAAGTTGAACAACCAGACTGACAAGCCAAGTCAAAGGCCGAAACAAATTGCTGTCGTCTTGAAACAACCCCGTGTCTAATATCACAGCGTTTTATGCAAATGTCACATTTGAGAAATGATGAGAACGTGGACAGCAAAAGAATTGAAAATTATCAAGAAAACAAAAAAAGCTGGCATGGCAGAAAAACAAACTTACAGTCAGACCTGAGTGCCCAGAAAGCAGCAGGCAAAAACCTGAAAGACTGAAGACCCGAAACTGTTGAAAGCCAACTGAAACAACTGAGCATGCTCAGCTGGCAGCTGGATGGAGAAATGATGGAAGGGGTGATTACTGAGTGACTACAGCTGGGGCTGATTAGCAGATGAAGGATAGATGAGCAATGAGTTGAAGCCAGAATCACTGAGGAGAACTAGGGAGGAGAACTGGAAAACTAAATCTAGAATACTTTGTAAAATGAAACACATTAACACCAACTCTCTCTCTCTCTCTCTCTCTCTCTCTCTCTCTCTCTCTCTCTCTATATATA